>SNQJ01S0052460.1:51672-76708 GCA_010110895.2 Picea sitchensis
AATAATAATGTAAATGAATAAGGTTTGCAATTCATACAAGATAAGAGTTGCGTAGAAACTCCAAGCTGAAACAACAGTTGAAACAACTTCATGACTGCACTCTTCTTATTCTAAACTTCAGCCTGGTTTGCGCGTCATGTTTTTTTTTTCCTTTGTTTCTTATCCTGTAGACACCTAGAAATAACCCTACAAGCAAACAAAAATATCATGAATGCACAGAAACCATGCATAAACCTGATCGAACAAATAAGCAATTTGCAAATTCTAAATCTGTTATACCAAGACAAATATTTTCCATATAACCTCTACCTTTGTGCCCAATATCTACTTTGACTCTGCTTTGTGGATGTGGTAAACTGCCTTTTGTCTACCTAGTACATTCATTGATGTAAAGTCAAGGCAAACAACTTATGGAAGAAAATGGTGCTCTCGCTAGTCTCATTTTTTTTTCCTATCTAAAAGTACAGTCATATTGGTTGAAAGAAAAAGGTTTATGGAGAACATTTGTGGGTATCTAAAGATATCTTCCTAATCTTAAAACACCCCAGGGGATCATTGTGCATCACAACATTTTTTTATGGCCTTCATTATGAGCATGTTCATTGTATTCACTTTTTCTACAGACGGTAAAAAAAGAAGAAGGAAAAGGTCAAACGGAAAGTAGTAGAGTGGAATGAAGGCGGTTATTAGTTCCAACAATGCATGAACATTATTTAATGCATTTTTTTCCAGATGACATCCACTTGTACTTTCAAACAGAATACAGAGTTTTTTGCCGGAGGTTGTGAGACTAAATCTGATTTGATTGTATCAATTTGATTTGCAACGATCTACTTCTACATTGGTGATATTATTCCCATACCGTTAGCCTCCACATCATATCTAAAATCAAGGATTTTGATCCGACTAAAATGCATAACTAGACATTATTATGGTCCATCAATTATGAAAATATTAGCCAGCCGCCATGAAATTCAAATCGATTTAAAAAGCATATTATTGACTAGCATGATCTAAGGTAATGAGGAATCTCAGTTTAGAAAATTATCAAGTTCCTTTTGAATTTCATGCTTTGCCTCTATTTGTATCTGACGTTCATGTCGATATGMTTCATATTCGACCTGGGGAAGCATTGGCTATAAATTTTCATTTATTGCTCCATCATATACCTGATGAGAGTACGAGTACAAGTAACCATCGATATCGGCTTATAAGAATGGTCAAAGGCTTGGCTCTAACTGTTGTAACGTTGGTAGAGCAAGAATCTAATACTAATACTTCTCGTTTCTTTCCAAGTTTCTTGGAGACTTTGAGTTATTACATTATACAAATTCATTACTACAAGTCATCAATCTTATGGGACCGACATTGAATTTTTTGTTCATGTGGTGATGGATTTCCTGAAGAAAGAACTAGAGATAAAGGAATAGTGAGTGGATTCTGATTTTGGGGAATGAAATTTCGCGAAGCTGTCGGAGGTCGAGCATAGAGAGCTTAACAAAATCCGAGAGAAAGAGAAGAAATTGACTACATGAGACTCATCATCATATAATATTATGTTGTTATACATTATCTTTCTTTAATTGGGGTGGATAGATATCTCTCTCAAAAGAAGAACTAGACCTTCAACTTACATGATGAAGCTGAAAAGATAGATCAATTGCTTAAGTGCTCGAATTGGCTGGTATCAATGATAAATCTGATGAATATGTGTCAATTCTTTGGTTGCAGAGAACGATGTTGTTTTTTCTGTTGAATTTGATGTGCAAGTCTCAGACGTAGCATACAGAACGAGGCACTTCTAATCAGATGTGCCATCTAATATTCAGAATGCGTTGCAGTCGTTGGGATGGAGTGGATGATCAAATTCCCCTACCCCAAATGAAAACGGTGGGTGGTACAAATGGAATACATGCCTGGCCCGAGTACCTATTCCAATCTAGTCTGATTGGGTGCATATTTGTATTTGGGTTGAGAAACATCTACGAGTTCAGTGTTAGACTTAGCATTTGAGCAATCTTCAAGGCAACCTTCCACTACCCTTAGTTAAGAAGATTCAGACTTGGCCCTTGCATGGGCTTTGCAAGAACTGGCGTATATGCCCATTGGATGATGGTGACCATGAAGAGGTCGATGCATCTTTATTTGAAAGTGATGAAGCATATGTCAGGGCACTTCAGGAAGCTGAAGACCGTTATTGATAGCTCAAATGATGGCTTTGGTTGGAATTAATGACCAGGAGGAGGATGACAATGAAGACAATGATAGCACTTCACCGAATACAAGACATAGATCCTGACAATATGTTGTATGAGAAACGCAGACATAGAATGGATGTCGATCCTGTATGAGAAATGTAGACAGAGAATGGATGTTGATCACTACAAATTTCTCGTATCCGTTGGGGCATTCATGGTGATGCCCAGGTATAAAAAAAAAAATTGAGAGTCAACCGGCATTATTCTTTTGTTCTATTTTATAATAACAAAATATTTTTTTTTTCTTTTCTTTTATTTTGTTTTTTTCTTATTTAAAAAAATCACAATAAAAACAAAAAACAAAATTATTTGTTTTAAAACATGAAAAATAAAACTTAATTATTTGTTTTAAAAATATTTTTTTATAATAATCAAAAGAATTGTTTTGGTTGTATTGTTTTCATTATAAAAAGATCACAATAAAAACAAAAAAAATTATTTGTTTTAAAACATGAAAAATAAAAATTTTTAGCAAATGGACATTTCAAATAAATTCTTGAAAACACTATCAAAGTAATGTTTTTTTATGTAAAATTATTTCTTGGAGTCACTTAAGCAAGAGATCGATGATGATACAAACTTGCACGCATCGATCACGACAAGAGGTATAAAATGCATTTTATTTACTTTGTCACATTTGTCCTTCTTTCTGCATGTTTTGTTTTTCTTCGAACATCTCACAAGTTTTCATGCAGGATTTGTACTAAGTGTTTTCAGGTGCACGGCCGATCGCATCTTGCTGCTGAAGTGATTTTCAAAATCACAAAAACTTTTGAAAGAAAAAAGCATGTCTTATTGATTTCTTGAAGGAGTTGATTCTTGTCTTAAACATCATGGTGTTTTTTGTTACACAACGACCATTCATTAAACCCATTTGCGTCATGAATGTCTTCCTCCATTTCTCCTTCAAAGTAGACCGGTCATCCCTGTGTTGAAGCCCATATTTCATTGCCTTATCCGTCATGACTTCGCACATGCCTATATTTCTGAGTCCCATACATCTCTTTAGCTTTTTCATTTCAGTTTTCCTTGTCAATCAAACTATCCATCTCCCTTTCCATGACTACATTGCCTTGCCATACACACTATTACGACTGACATCTTTTCATTTATACTCCTACCACTCTTTTTATCCAAACTCGCGTTGACTGATGTGGGATTCCTTAAGGCCCACCTTTCAACAAGTCTTGCCCCATCAACCTCAACACCTTATCTAGGATATAGACTAGAGTCCATTTTTGAGTACCTGGAGGCTTGCATGCCTTAATGGCAAGTTCTCTCGCTGAAAATCATGGGAATACATCAATGTCCCTTGATTGTTAGATCATGCACATGGCTCGACATTAGCTCAATCATTCACACTTCGCAAGATGTACTCAGGTACCTTAGCACTCATTGACATCAATGATGAGTTTCCTCACATTGGTTAACGACATTCATCATTGGTCGGTAATCCAATGACTTCTCATCATGCTCGACACCGACACATATATTCGCATGATTAGAATTGTACCATCAGGTTTAGAAGTGGGTGAAGACTATAAACTTTTCATGACTCTATCAGTAGTTACAGCAGCATGACTAATTCTATCTAAGAGTACTACAGTTCCACTTTCACACTTTCTCTTTTCCGTGATTCATTCAACAACAGTTCAAATCCCTCCACTTCACATTCTCTGATCCAGCAGAGAACAGTCGCATCTACAACATCGGTCACTTTTCACATGATCCTGTAGTAGCGACATATTCCATGCTCTAGCAGTCGCATCAGTCATATTCCTATTTCATAGTTCATCAACATTTTGGGTAAGTGGAGGAACGTTATTTTCTAAACTTTAATCATGTAATTCCTCAACTGCTAGCAATGAATAATTTGGAAAATTCCTTCACCAAGTTCCCTTTCCTTTTCACTTCTATGACTTATGCCATGTTGCATGAGGACATGCAACCAGTTCAGTTGGGGGGTAGGGGACATTATTTACTATTATCACTCCACTTTTCCGCCATCATTATTCCATTTTTTTCGTCTCATTTACCATTTATGAACATTTCTTTTCCAACTATACTATGTTGTACTTTGCTTTATAAACATTGATATACATATTAGTATGATTCACAAATATACAAAAAGGGATTTCTTATGCTCAGTGATGTTTCCTTATGCACACTTATAGCATATATTTTCCAGTAAGACTATGGGAAAATTATTATCATAACAGCAAGAGAAAAAATAAACAAAATGAATGTTGTTAACACAAACCAACATTATTTATATTCATGGTTGTCACACAAGAACCAACCATAATAAAATGGGAGTTGTTACTCATGTAAATCCCATCCTAGAAACATTCATTATAATCACTCAAAGCTAGCATCCAAATGTCAAAATTTCTTGAGAAGATCCATGCATGGTTGCATGAGGACATGCAACAAGTTAAGTTGGGCCATATGTTGGGGCTCAGAAATGTCCTATTCTCATCCATCTTTCCCTTCATCATTATTCACATTTCATCACCCCATTAACCTTTCACAATATCATTTCCATAAATATACTTGGGTTTCACCTTATTGTTCTCCACTTTATTCATTTTAGTATTACAAGGAAATTTGTGATTAAACGTTAGAAAATTGACATGTTTTCATATATATCTCAAATATGTGTGAGCTTTGTAATGTGTAGGAATATGTGAAGGATTAATTCAAAAGCCTTCTCGAATACTTCCTCCACCATTTCAATATTTGAGGAGATAATTCAAGCCCATTCCAAGGAGAAGATCATGGAGATTTGGTTGGAATATCTTATCTAAGATATATGAGAGATATGTGTGAGGATTTAAAGGGATTATATTTTTTAATAATGGGAAATAGGTTGAGAGAAAAGTGGATCTGTAATAATGAGATGGTTATCTTATCTTCAAGGCTATCATGTATAAAAGAGAGTGCTCTCTCTTCATGAGATTTCAGTTGTAAGTAGAGAATTAAAGTAGGCATTAATGGTAGTCATTAGGATTTGAAAGAGAAAGGGATTCTTAGCTTTGAATCATGGTTTTGGTTTTCATGCTTTTATTATTTTGTTATGAAGATTGATTTGGTTATTGTAATAGAAGATTGCTTCATTGACATGAGCTCACATATGTTGTTGTGTTATTTAACTCTTCACATGTTTTACTTGTTTTTCCTTCATGTAGTTCTCCATTTTTAGATTAATTCCTTCACGCAACTTCTCATTCCTGGATTAATTTCATTTATGCAACTAGATTAATTCAATTCCAAGTCGTGTGTTAGATTAATGATTATATTCCAGTCATGTGTTAGATTAATGATTCAATTTCATTTGTAGCTTAAACATTAGATTGGATTAGTCCTGCTTCAATCTTGCATATACTTTGTGTGTGCTTCGTCAGTTTACGAACCCCGGGTTGACAAATTAGATAGTTGGGAAAATACTACAATGGAATTAATTCAACATTAGTTCGGCCCAATGTAACGACTATTGTTCCTTTTGTTCTGATTGATGTTCCTTTTGCAGGTCGTGTTGTTCCTTTGAATAGAACAACTGTCATTCCCTTTACGATTGTTGTTCCTTTACAGGTGTTGCATCTCTAGAGGCTGGGTGTTGAAAATAGAAGGCAAGAACCTACGTAGGCGACAATTAAAATGCTTGTGCCAGTGCCTACCTTTGGCTGATGCATACAGGTTGTTTTTAGGACATCTTTAGAGCCCAACACAAGCCCATGAACAATTTCTCTATGGGTGAGAGAATTGTTGGTAATTTATTTCTTGAAGGTGTTAAACTACACCTACAGTGATCTGAGACTTCCTGTTCAGCCTGTTGTTGAAGCCCAGAAAGGAATTGGGGCAGCCGAGGAACTATTGAGTAGAGAAGGGGAACACTTCCTGGGGTGGGACAGGCATGTGGGGAATGAGGGACTATAGGCTGTTAGTTTGAGTTGGCACCTGTGACAGATTCTTTCATGTTGTCTATGATACATCATCCTGGTTAGGAATCCATTTACTCGGGTGGAGCTTAGTCCCATATCAAGGGTGAACCACTGCCGAGAGTGATGAGTAGTGTGCTCTAAGGCTGGGAGGTTCGTGCAAGGTCTGCATGCAGTTGGTGATATTCTTTCCAATATAAGTGTCAATTGTGTGATAAATTGCATGCTGCATTATTATTTATGTGTTTATTTTTATGGGTTTATCCTATTTGTGGTTTGTAATGGTATTTATATTTATGGGTATTTTATGTATATGTTGCATGTATATGTTTAATTTTATTTCAATATGAATTCGTGCATTTACAAAATGAAATTTTTTGTTTACATTTTATATATAAAGTTCTACAAGAGTTATGTGTGTATATGTTTTAATTGCATGCAGTTCGAAAAATTTATGTGGCATAGTTTAGTTGGATGTTGGGTGTGTTATAGTATGTTGAGCAGAGAATAAAATAATTTTTTGGAGTAGCATGGCTCGACCTAGGTGGTCAGGGATGTTACACCCTTAGACTAGCTTAGGTAAATGCAACTTTATTTTCACGCAAGTTTAATTCTTGGGATGAAGAAACATATATTTCCTCACATGGATTTTCCTCCTTGCAGTATTGCACCCTAGATTTCCACTGTCAGGATAAGTAGGGATTGGTCATTGGCTTATATGATCCCTTAACTTGGAATTTCTAGCTTTCCTTTCAAGTACTTTATAGCCTTCCTTTTAAGTGTTTTTCATATTCCTTTTTAGTTGGATTTTAGTTTTTCCTTCTACAGTATTAGTTTGATTATTATTCCTTCTTCCATATTGAATTAACCTTTGTAGTTATTGGATAGACATGGTTTTCCTTTCTCAAGAATGTTGACATACTTACGAATACAACTTGGTGTACTTCGTGGGTGTATGTGATTGCGATAGAAGGTTGACACTCTACAATTTGCGGGTGTAGATGTTATTTGGGATAGAATATCGACACCCTTCAATTCGACTCTCTGTGATTGTGATAGAAGGTCGAAATCGAGACTAAGGGCCATCCGATCTGAGACCAAGACCTTTGCATGATACCATCGAGGGCCATTAAATATTGATACTAATACATGTAGGTGAGACCATCGAAGGCCAGCTGAGACTGAGGGCAAGGAGGGAAAGAATGGTATATTGTTTAAGCTACCCTAACCTTTATTTTAGTGATATCTAGCATTGTTTCATTGACTGTATCATGGTTATTTTTGATAAAAACACCAGGAAACAATGGAATAACAAAGAGGCCCACTCTACCACAAAACCAAGGGCACTCCTCTAACAATTTATGATAATCAAAAATATTGGAAAACTTAACAATAAAGAAACCCTTAGAGTAGAGATAAACCTCGTATTGTTCTAATTTGTATAGTTAAATTATTTTCACATAGTAAAAGGTGTCATTATATGTGGTGCATTTGTTCCCACACTAGAGAATTTGATAGGGGGGTCTATGAGAAGGGAGTCCCCTATTGATCGTCTCCCACTCCTTATGCACATTGTATATATTTTGTTGGGAGGCCACAACATAGAGTTTTCCAAGTTGTTTGAAATACAATAATGTCACCATCGTGGCCTTGTATCACTCCACAATGATAACATAACAAAAAATTTATACAACTTATTTGCACTCTATATGAAAGGAAGAATCCATAAGAGGATGTTAATCAAGGTAATGATGGTTTGGGGCCCATTATTCTATATTTTGAACTAGCTAATGATGGATGAGGCCCTATCCTAATAGATAGGACAATCCCCCCTCTCTGCAGAACTAGGAAAACCCCCATTCGCATGCGGGTCTCATCACTTAAACACAACCTACTTGTTGTGAAACTCAACAATAATCCATTGCAATCCTGGTGAAGTTTTCCAGTACTCTAATCCTTATGATTTTAGCAAGGTGTTGTAAGAGTGTCACTAATTTATTCCAGGGAAATATTTTGACAAACTAGACTTGGGCTAGCATATTTACAGTGTTGGAAATCCAAATTCATATGCTATTATAATCTAAATGCTTTCATTCCAAGTTTTCTTCAATACATATATAATATTAGGAAAATAGTTCCATAAGTAATTTGAAATTCACTTCTTACTTGTATGAGTTGGTCGTTAAACCTAGGTGCAAGGAAGAAATAACAAAAGATGTGCACCATGTATTTGGAAAGTTGAGAATAATACAAGCACACTTGAATGGATGGAACAAAGTCCTGAAACAATTAATACTCCAGAAGAACTTCCAACAATCATGGAGACATTGTTAGAAGATATGTAAAGTGAAACAAAAAATGGTCATCAACTGCTACTAAGAACTAAAACTACCTTTTACTATGTAACTATTTTAGTAGACTCTTTCGGTTGTACTTATTAAGATAGGTTGTTTATGCTCTATAAAATTTTGTCTCCAAGTGGTCTCACCTGAATTTGTATTGTAATTTTCCAAAGGCCATTTCATCTAGATTATGTTGCCTATGTAATTATATCTCCAATATAAATATGAAGCAATAACTTTCCTTTGTTTTCTTTTTCTCTTGGCCATATTAAAATAAACACATATATTTGCATCAATTCAAGTGTATTTTGAGAACATATTGCAAGCTAGAGAAACTGGGAATGGATTCTAACTAGAACTTTCAGCTTGGAGTCATTTTGACATCTATTATTTACAAAATTGATCTCCCTTTAGATTCTACACCTGAAGAGTGCATTGAAGAAACTTCACAGTTATTTACTTCTACATAATGGAGAGTTGTTTTTCGTCTTGAATTACCTTGAACATAATTCCAATTAATGGACTTAGTTGATTTATTTGTATTCATAAAATTGTTTTCTTTTGTATTCATGAAGCATTCTTTTTACCATGATTAATAAAGAATACGGTTTTGTGTAATTAAATGATGATTGGAATGTGTTGATTGATAAAGTATGTGTTGTATCTAATTTTATCTCTTGAATTTATGATGATTTGAATATTTGCATGCCTACTAGCCCATGCTCCAAGTAGGTTGAATCTCCAAAGGAATCCTACTCCAACACGACATGAGTGAAATGGGGGATTGTGTCCCCTTATCCTCTTTCATAGGATATCAGGGCTTCAAAATATCATATCAATCCTAAACCATACAAATTCCTAACTCAAGAGAGGAAATATCTCAAGTTATTTGACACTTAGAACTAGAGACCTTGATTATAGGGATGTTGGGGGACACAAGACCTTCAATCAAGGAGTGATTGAAGGGATTACCAATGTACCCTCTTAGTATAAGTAGAAGGTAGGGGATAGCTCTAATAAGTTAGTCAATTTGTAGTCATTTTTGTAAGAATTTGACATTCCTAGAGAACTTGAATTTCCCAATATGTATTTATGTCTTTGAGATAATATGCTAATCAAGAATTTGCACTTTCATATTTGTTGTCATTAGTAGTTTTTAAGGTTCCTTGTAGGAGATTTGGGTACATCCCACTCAAGGTTACCCAAGGGAACTTTGTGCTTCATTCCATTTCCATAACTTTCACCATGTTATAGTTCATTTCATTCATAAGTTAAGTTATGCATGTTTTCTGCATTTTTGGTATATGAAATATGTTTCATGTAGGAGTGATCTATTTCAAACAAAAAAATTTAATGTTTTATTTTCTTCATTTTCATTATCATTAGTTCATTTGACTTACATTATGTGTTTATCATATATTTTTTCAATTCCTATAGAAACACTTCATTTTCAATAGCTATGTTTCATATCCCATAGAAACATTACAACAATACTATGTTTCCTATAGAAACACTACAACAATACTTTGTTTTAGGAAAGATTATGGTCCTTTTGCATCGCCAGAAGAGATATGTTAATCCATGGATTAGTTATGTCTTACTTCAAAATGGATTTGTTTTCTTTGTCATACTTTATTTTATTTTTTGCAAGAGAATAGTTTACTTTAGGATTTTCTCTTTTTCCCTTAGACTAGCTTAGGTAAATGCAACTTTATTTTCGAACAAGTTTACCTCTTAGGATGAAGAAACATATATTTCCTCACATGGATTTTCCTCCTTGTAGTCTTGCACCCTATATTTCCACTTTCATGATAAGTAGAGATTGGTCATTGTTTTATATGATCCCTTAAGTTTGACTTTCTAGTTTTCTTTTCAAGTACTTTATAGCCTTCCTTTTAAGTGTTTTGCACCTTCCTTTTTAATTGGATTTTAGTTTTACCTTCTACAACATTAGTTTGATTATTAGTGCTTCTTCCCTATTGAATTAACCTTTGCAGTTCTTGGATAGATATGGTTTTCCTTTCTCAAGAATGCTTGACATACTTCCCAATACAACTTGTTGTACTTCGTGGGTGTATTTGATTGGGATAGAAGGTCGACACTCTGTAATGTGTGGGCGTAGGTGTGATTTGGGATAGAAGATCGACACTTTACAATTAGACACTCTGTGATTGGGATAGAAGGACAAGACTGAGACTGAGGGCCATCTGATATGAGGCCGAGGCCTCCACATGAGACCATTGAAGGCCATCAGAGACCGAAACTGAGACATGTGTGTGAGATCGTTGAGGGACAACTGAGATTGAGGAAAATGAGGGAAATAATGGTATGTTCTTCTAAGCTACCCTAACATTTATTTCAGTGATATCTAACATTGTTTCATTGATTCTATCCTAGTGACTATTGATAAAACCCCCAGGAAACAATGGAATAACAAAAAATCCCACTCTACCACCAAACCAAGGGCCCTCTTCTAACAATTTCTCATAATCAACAAGATTGGAAAACTTAACTTTATTTCTCATAATTGTTCTTATTTTTATATGTAAATTATTTTCACGTAGTAAAAGGTGTCACTATATGTGGTGCATTTATTCCCACACTAGAGAATTGGATAGGGGGAGCTATGAGAATGAAGTCTCGTATTGTTCGTATCCCACTCATTATGTACATTGTAGATATTTTATTCAAAGGCCACAACATAGAGTTGCCCAAGTTGTGTGAAAGAAAATAATTTCACCATTGTGGCCTTGTATCAGTCCACAACAATGCCATAATGACAAGTTTCTACAACTTATATGTGCTCTATATGAAATCAAGAAGCCACACGAGGATGTTAATCAAGGTAATGATGGTTTGGGGCACACTATTTTATATTTTGAGCTAGCTAATGATTGATGAGGCCCTATCCATATAAATAGGACAATCCCCCCTCTCTACAGAACTAGGAAAACCCCCATTCTCATGCGGGTCTCATCACTAAAACACAACCTTCTTGTTGTGAAACTCAAAAATAATCCATTACAATCCTGGTGAAGTTTTCCAATACTCTAATCGTTATGGTTTTAGTAAGGTGAATCTGTAAGAGTGTCACTAATTTATTCCAAGGAAATATGTTGACAAACTAGACCTAGGCCAACATATTTATAGTGTTTGAAATCCAAATTCATATGCTATCATAACCTGGATGCTTTCATTCTAAGGTTTTCTTCAATACATATATAATATTAGGAAAATAGTTCCATAAGTAATTTGAAATTCACTTCTTAATTGTATGAGTTGGTCGTTAAACCCAAGTGCAAGGAAGAAATAACCAAATATGTGCACCATATCCCTGGGTTGTTGCAAATAATACAAGCAGACTGGAATAGATGGCACAAAGTTCTAAAACTATTCATACTCCTAAATAACTTTGAACAATAACAGATACCATATTATAAGATATGTGAAGTTCAAGAAAAAAAGGTCACCAACTCCTACTAAGAACTAAAACTACCGTTTACTATGTAACTATTTGAGTTGACTCTTTAGGTTGTACTTGTTAAGATAAGTTGTTTATTCTCTATAACATTTTGGCTCCAAATGGCTTGGCTTGAAATTGTATTGTAATTTTCCAAAGGCCATTTAGTATAGATTATGTTGCCTATGTAATTTTATCTCCAATCTAAATATGAAGCAATAACTTTCCTTCTTCTTTTTTTCTCATGGTCATATTAAAATAAACACATATATTTTCATCAATTCAAGTGGATTGTGAGAACATATTGCAAACTAGGGAAACTGGGAATGGATTCTAACTAGACCTTTCACATTGGAGTCATTTTGACATATATTGTTTACAAAACTTATCTCCATGTAGATTATACACCTGAAGAGTTCATTGAAGAAACTTCACGGTATTTCCTTCTGAATAACTTCACAGGTATTTCCTTCTACATAATGGAGAATTGTTTGTCTTCTTGAACTACCTTGAACATAATTCCAATTAATGGACTCGGTTGAGTTATTTTTATTCATAAACTTGTTTAATTTTTGTAAATTCCTAATGTTTCCCCCTTTAGAATAACAAAGTGTTACACCAATACCATTATTGTCAAATATCATATATAGTCAAGGTTATAGGATTTACCAAATTTTAAATATTGTTTTCTTACATTTTAGGTTATAGCTTCTAATTGGGTGATATTATTATTTGATTATTTCCAATTAGTAAGGTGCAATCACCATAGAAAATGCAATCAAGATTTTGAAGAACATGTTTAGGACCTCCTTTTAGACAATTGTAGAACCTCATATAATTACCAAACATCATGTAGGTGAAAAATTAAGATAAAAAAGTATTGCAATAAACTCATGAAATGGGACTATAAAGGAATATTGAAATTTGGATGTTCTCCAAGGAAACAATATGTCAAGGATAAAACATCAATTTAGGGGATTGGTATCTTTGTTGAGTTTCTAATTTTACAATTTTGAATGGCATGGAAAATTTGTATAATATATACATAAATTTTATAGTAGTGAAATGGAAAAATAAGAGATTATCTCACATTGTACTAATGTAACTTGAGATCTCATCCTATCCTTGAGGAAAACAATTCATATGGTTATTTATTTGTAGACAAGGAAATGGAATTTCTCTTTAACATTTTCATGGTAACCACAATAAATATGTAGATTGCCTTTCTAGGAAAAGTGAAGAGATTTGTTTCTAGTCACAAAATCAATGAATGTGTGAAACCACGAATTTTCAATGTTGAAGGTTGTATTTAGTTGTGTTATAATCTTCTTAATATAAGATATATTAAAACTATAGAATTATATAGTGTAGATAAGAAATATAGTATGGGTCTTGTCAATGCATTCAAGGAGTTTAGTTGATAGGTATAAATGTATTTTGTGTTTAATGTTTTTTATATGGTGATAAAAAAGGAATAGCATATTTGATCCTACATTACTAGGATTCACATATAGATACAGAAGATTTCTAAAAATTTGGGATTTAGAATCAAGGAAGGGACACACATACATGTGTCTATGTCAAATGCTTTATTTATCATTTTTCTTGGAAATATTAGTGGATTCCCCTCAAATTTATGTTAAGAACCAAATATCAATATAGCATAGAAAAACCTGAGAAAAAGTACTCAATGCCTTGAAAAAGAGATAATTTCAGATAATAAGGCTCTTCGAGGGGGCAACCTCCTCTTACCCCACTTAAATGTTCAAGTACAAGATGATTCAAAATGAAAATGTCTCCTTGGTATATACAGGAGACTAGGAGGTATAATTACAACCAATGGCCTAAAGACGGCATAAATAAAATAACATTACTAATATAATATGCTCCAATTAATGGGTAATGAGCCAATATTAGGGCTTAACATGCCCCTCCCCTTGAGACAAGTGTTGTCTGCAACGCTTGAGTAACTCTGGATGCTTCTATATAAAAGACTCATCTTCCCAAGTGGAATATTCAGCCAGTAGTTTCCTCCATTTAATGAGATACTCTGAAATGGATATATTCCTTAGCTGGTAAATTCTTCTATCAGTGATGGCTTCATGATCCAATATGATTTTTCCTTCTTCGTCAAGTTCTGGAAATATAGTTTGAACTGGGATCTTGTCGCCTATAACCTTCTTTAAGTATGGAACATGGAAAACTGGGTGTACTCGTTATTACCCATGATTTTGGTCATCATGAAGGTGTATTCAGGCTCCTAATAAGAACTTTCTCCTGAGAAAAGTGACATTCATCTCTTCCCAGAAAACATATTTTTCAAGAGAGTTCGCAGGTTGCTAATATCCTAGGGTGCGAGAATGACCCATTCTCGTAGGCTGCCTTCAGATAGGGTGCGAACTTCTCGCACTATGCTACATAGCTAGGGTGTGAACTTGTTCTAAAGCTTGGAAAAAGATGAAGTCTAGATGGTTCTAGAAGGGAATCTTCTAGAGAATGGGTTGGCATTCGAATGGTTATATTTGTACTGGTTTCCCTGATATTGTGGGATCATTCTTATCCAAGTAACCATCTCATCCTCTCCTATATATTGATGGAATTCTCATGGAAAAGGTTAAGCAAGATTCATTGGAGAATTGATGAAAGAATTGTGTGAAGGACCTAGCTTGAACAGGAGCTTGGAGACTCTAGCAAGAGGGATTTGATTTTCTTCATATAAGGATCGAGCAAGTGTGTGTGTTGGAACCAAGAGCCACTGAAAGGAATCTTGCGACATCAAGGCGATCAGGTTGTATCTTCTACTTTTGATTAATATGATACAGCAGCATATCCTTTTCCCATAAAGTCATTCTTACTTTATTGTGTAATTCCTTAATCATACACATAAGTTGACGATTGAAATAACTCCTTGATCATATGAATAGGTTGACATTGAATATATTTTGCTATCTTCACTTTGGTTGGTTTGTGTTGTCTTGTTCTTGACCTCACGAGGGCACCAGAGAGAAGTGGAACAACGGAGACCCTAGGAAGTGATACAAGGTATGTTACTTGTTTCTCCCTACTAGTTAATTCAATGGTCATAACATAGGGAAATAGTCATGTCCTGTATTGTTTTGTTATAGATCCAGGTAGATATAGGGATGCGGTAAGGTATTTCACACCTACCAATTAGTTGGATAACACCTATATCCTTCTTTCAAGCATGAAACATAGGCGGAATACTTGTGAAGAGATGAACAACTCAATTTATTACCACAGAGTACCAATCTTTACAGCACCACTATAGGGCCATGATCACTTTGGTGATAATTTATTATCCTTCTTGAAAGCCTTACTTGAGGACATCTGTTTGTATGGTTGTAGTCTTAAAATGCAATGCAGCCTACTTCAAAACTTCTTTCCCCGATGTTGATATGCTTGTTGTTGTTTCGTAATGATTATATATGACATGGTGGAGGTTGTCCCTTTAGTTGGAGAACTTGTTGATTCTCGATGTGATCTTCCTTTAGCGGAGCACTTAGATTTTCTTTTAGAAGAAGAAGAAGTGATGGAAGGAGGTATCCATAAAGTGCACCATAAATGGTGTCATTTTGTTGCATTATGAGAGGAGCCACCGCCATTATGCCAAAGAAGGAATTGTATTTGAACCATTGTGTTTTGTTTATGGGAGACAAAACAAAGGTAGACTTCTAGAAATTTATTCACTATCTCGGTTTGTCCATCAGTTAAGGGTATGATAGGATGAGCTATGAGCCAATTGAGTACCAAACAAAATAATTTTGTCCAAAATGTTCGATTGAAGATGGGATATCTGTCACTACAATATTAATCTCAATGAAACGCCATGTAGCTTTTGCACTATCTCCATGAATCACGGTGGAAGCGTACTAGCTTTGAAGGGATGAAGAGTGCACAAAAGTGTGCATAAATGGTCATTCTATCAACAATCACCATGATGACACTCTTTCAGCTAAACTTTGTGACCTATATGATGAAATCCATGGAAACCTCCTCCAACGCTAACTTGGGATGGATAGTTTGTAAAGACACTGGGGTCTTAATTGTTTTCCACCTTATTTTGTTGGCAAATGACATTCTACCACAAACCTTTGAACATTGGTTTAAAGGCCATCCCCAAAAATATGCTTATTTGACTCTATGGTAGGTTTTCAAAATCACGAGTGCCTTGCACTCCCTCTTTGGAGAGGGTATTATTCAATAATTTACCTTTTGTTTGAGTTGGGGAGTTCTACATGAATATAAGTGATCTTTGTACCATAGTGAATCATTTTTTCCATGTAAATGTATCGTGCCTTTGAAAAGGATCCTCTTGCTTGACCTTTGGAATGAGGGAGTCCACACTTTTTAAATCATTCCATTCATCCCTTGCTTCTACTATCAATCGGGTTGGATGATGAGATATGAGAAATTTCCAGCATCTTCATCCTTTCTTGAGAGTGCATCTGTCTGTATTTTTCTTCCCCTTTTATAGGCGATTTCAAAATCATAAACCAAAATCTTGGTTTACCCATTTTTATTGTTCTTATGAATATATTCTTTGTTCTAAGAAGTATTTAGACTATCATGATCCATTTTGACCTTGGGGAATTCCTATTAGGTAGGGCGTCATTTCTTCAATGCATGTAGTATTTCATCATTTCTTTCTCATAAATGGGTTTGTGTAAGTCCTTTCCTTGGTGAATTAGACTTTCCAAAGCAGGGGGTGCTTCCTTCTTGCATAGGATAGCACCAATTCCATTTCAGAGGCATCACATTCCACATGATAAAGTTTTTTTTAAGTCACGAATTGAGGGTCCAAGGCGGAAGACTTTACGTATCTCTTTAGAAGTTGTTCAAAAGCTTTGTTGCGGAGTCCATGAAATGCATCCTTCTTGGTTAATTAATAGGATTAAAGGTGTTGTTATTCTTCCTGGATTCTGAACAACTTACTTGCGGTAGCAACTTGTCAAACCAAAAAATCCTCTAGATTCTTTAATGTTTTGGGAATGTGGCCCGGTCCAGCATGGCTTTAATGTTTTGGGAATCGGCCAGTCCATCATGGCCTTAATCTTGTTAGGGTCTACCTTGACACCTTCATGAGATACAATATGACCCAAATACTCTACCTCCTTTACTCCAAAGAAACATTTGGATGGTTTGGCATATAGGTTGGGGATGTGTGCCAAAATGATCCTATATGTTGTTACAATAGTAATCTAAAGCTAGAATGACCTCTAATGATATGCCAATGAATCTCCCAAGTGGCACCTCTCCTCAAAAGAGAAAAAAAATCTAGCTCAAAGATGTTTTTTCCATTAATGATGGAGCGGATATCCATAACCATAATAAAGGTCACCCTACTAGATTACCAAAAAGAAACCTAGACATTAATATATATATATATAAAGTATTCTTGTATAAAATGTTTATTTATGTTGTCATATCATTCTAGGGTTATTGTATATAAGCCTCTAAATGAAAAATTGTTGAAACAAGCTTTCAATGACTTAAATTACAAGAACCAAACCTTCCTATTACTAGTACTATTTCAATGAAAAACATAGGATGGTACAACTATGGAGACAAATGTCTAGCCTCAACAAATGGAATTATATAGATCGTGCATTTCAAAATCCGAAAACCACACTACTTTGTATTGGTATTTTTTTACCTCATAACATCTACTTCAACCATAAAAAAGACACCACAAACAACTATATAAAAACGTGATATGATCAAAAAATAAGTTGAGTCATCCCTGAAATTTATTAGAGATAGGTCATCCATGGCCTTTTCTTGGAACAAGTCATCCCTCTTCACAAAATTTGAAACAACTAATCCAAATCGACCTCCTTTTGACTTTCCAACATTTGTTTTTGAGGAACCTATTAATAACAATCTAGGAAATATTTACAGTATGGGTGTGCCTTGCAATCCTTTGAAATAATCCTTCTCATTATACTTTTCCTCTAGAATAGAATGAGGAAAAATTTCCTTCAATTGCATGCTTGAAAAAACTAGGTCCATTAAATATTCAATCATTTTGAACCCTGGTGATTTTTGCAAACCTACATATCATTACTACAGGAAACTCTTCAACTTCTTAACCAAGTTCATCAATATGCATTTTCAATAGTGTCCAGGAAAAAAATATTGGATCTGAGCTGAAAATAATGTGAAAAGTATAACAAACATATTGTTAAGATAGGAATGAAAATAGTGATGACTATTACAATCTTTGAGATCAAGATATTAATATAAAAATAAATTTGGATCACATTATTCTTTTGTGTCTAATGAAGCCTCTTTTTTACCATGATTAATAAAGAATATGATTTTGTGTAATTAAGTGATAATTGGAACGTGTTGATTGATAAAGTATGTATTGTATCTAATTTGAGCTCTTGAATTTATGATGCTATGGGTATTTGCATGCCTACTAGCCCATGATCCAAGTAGGTTGAATATCCAAAGGAATTATACTCCAACACAACATGAGGGAAATGGGGGATTGTGTCCCCTTATCCTCTTTCATAGGCTATCAAGGCTTCAAGACATCATATCTATCCTAACCCATTCAAATTTCTAACTCAAGAGAGGCAATATGTCAAGTGATTTGATCCCTAGATCTAGGGACCCTGATTATAGGGATGTTGGGGGACACAAGCCCTTCAATCAAGGAGTGATTGAAGGGCTTACTGATGTACCCTCTTAGTATAAGTATAAGGTAGGGGATATCTATCATAAGTTAATTAATTTGTAGTCATTTTGTTAAGAATTTGATATTCCTAGAGAACTTGAATTTCCCAATATGTGTTTATGTCTTTGAGATAATATGCTAATGAGGAATTTTCACTTTCATATGTGTTATCATTAGTAGTTTTTAAGGTTCCTTGCAAGAGATTTGGGTACGACCCACTCAAAGTTACCAAAGAGAAATTTGTGCTTCATTCCATTTCCATTACTTTCACCATTTTAGCGTTCATTTCATTCATAAGTTAAGTTGTGCATGATTTCTTCATTTTTGGTATATGAAATATGTTTCCTATAGTAGTGATCTATTTCATACAAAAACATTTCATGTTTTATTTCCTTCATTTTCATTATCATTAGCTCATTTCACTTGCATTATATGTTTAGCATAGATTTATGCAATTCCTATAGAAACACTTCATTTTCAATAGTTATGTTTCATTTCCCATAGAAACATTATAACAATACTTTGTTTCGTATAGAAACACTACAACAATACTCCTTCCACACATTGTAGATAGTTTGTTAGGAGGTCACAACATAGAGTTGGCCAAGTTGTGTGAAAGACAATAATTTCACCATCGTGTCCTTGTATCCCTCCAAAACAATTCCACAATGACAAGTTTCTACAAGTTATTTGTGCTCTATATGAAATCAAGAAGCCACAAGAGGATGTTAATCACGGTAATGATGGTTTGGGGACCACTACTCTAGATTTTGAGCTAGATAATGATGGATGAGGCCATATCTGCATAAATAGGACAATCCCCCCTATCTGCATAATTAGGAAAACCCCCCTTCTCATGCAGGTCTCATCACTAAAACATAACCTACTTGTTGTGAAACTCAACAATAATCCATTGCAATCCGAGTGAAGTATTCCCATACTCTAATCGTTACCATTTTAGCAAGGTGAATTTGTAAGAGTGTGACTAATTTATTCCAGGGAAATATTTTGACAAACTAGACTTGGGCTAACATCTTTACATTGTTGGAAATCCAAATTCATAAGCTATCATAACCTGAATGCTTGCATTCCAAGATTTTCTTCAGTATACAAATAAATTTCAATCACACTATTCTTTTGTGTCGAATGAACTTTCTTTTTTACCATGGTTAATAAAGAATATGGAATGCGTTGATTGATAAAGTATGTGTTGTATCTAATTTTAGCTCTTGAATTTATGATGTTATGGATATTTTCATGCCTACTAGCCCATGCTCCAAGTAGGTTGAATCTCCAAAGGAATCTTACTCCAACACGACATGAGGAAAATGGGGGATTGTGTCCCCTTATCCTCTTTCATAGGCTATCAAGGCTTCAATACATCATATCTATCCTAAACCATTCAAATTCCTAACTCAAGAGAGGAAATATCTCAACTGATTTGACCCTTAGAACTAGGGACCCTGATTAAAGGGATGTTGGGGGACACAATCCCTTCTATCAAGGAGTCATTGAAGGTATTACTGAAGTACCCTCTTAGTATAAGTAGAAGGTAGGGGCTAGATCTCATAAGTTAGTCAATTTGTAGTCATTTTGTTAAGAATTTGATATTCCTAGAGAACTTGAATTTCCCAATATGTCTTTATGTCTTTGAGATAATATGCTAATGAATAATTTGCACTTTCATATTTGTTGTCATTAGTATCTTTTAAGGTTCCTTGCAGGAGATTTGGGTATGACCCACTCAAGGTTATGCAAGGGAACTTTGTGCTTCATTCCATTCCCATTACTTTCACCATTTTATAGTTCATTTCATTCATAAGTTAAGTTGTGCATGATTTCTTCATTTTTGGTATATGAAATATGTTTCATGTAGGAGTGATCTATTTCATACAACAACATTTCATGTTTTATTTCCTTCATTTTCATTATCATTAGTTCATTTCACTTAAATTATGTGTTTAACATATATTTATGCAATTCCTATGCAAACACTTCATTTTCAATAGTTATGTTTCATATCCCATAGAAAAATTACAACAATACTATGTTTCCTATAGCGACACTACACCAATACATTTTTTTAGGAAAGTTTATGATCCTTTTGCATCACCATAAGAGATATGTTAATCCATGGATTACTTCAGTCTTACTTCAAAATGGATCTATTTTATGTATCATACTTTATTTTAATTTTTGTAGTAGAATAGCGTACTTTAGGATTTTCTCTTTATCCCTTAGACTATCTTAACTAAATGAAACTTTGTTTTCCAACAAGTGTTCTTCTTGGGATGGAGAAACATATATTTCCTCACATGGATTTTCCTCCTTGCAATCTTGCACCCTAGATTTCCGCTATCAGGATAAGTAGGGATTGGTCATTGGGTTATATGATCCGTTAAATTTGACTTTCTAGCTTTCATTTCAAGTACTTTATAGCCTTCCTTTTAACTGTTTTTCATCTTCCTTTTTAGTTTGATTTTAGTTTTTCCTTCTACAATATTAGCTTAATTATCAGTTATTTTTCCCTATTGAATTAACCTTTGTAGTTCTTGGATAGACATGGTTTTTCGTTCTCAAGAAGGCTTGACATACTTTCCAATACAAGTTGTTTTACTTCATGGGTGTATGTGATTGTGATAGAAGGTCAACACTCTACAATTTTTGGGCATATGTGTGATTTGGGATAGAAGATCAACACTCTACAATTTGACACTCTTTGATTGGGATAAAAGGTCGAGACCGAGGCTTGCATGTGAGACCATCGAGAGCCATCTATTGAGGGGTCCTAAATCCCTTTAACTCAACAGTAGGAACCAAACCTTCCACCAAGGCTCAATTAGAATTTGCAACATTTGATAGTGGAATGGTTCTCTGGATCTTTCGATCCAACCAAATAATCAATGGGATTTATGTAGTGATTGACAGGATATCTTCTTGTGAAATTTCCTTCTTCAGTTTAAATGTTCTCTTTTTGTATTTTTTTTATTAGATGGGTCTGATAAACAAGATGTGTGCTGGTATGAACCAGTTGGTAAAAGGGGGAATCTTAACTATTGAATAAATATCATCTTGGGATAACCCTTGTGCTCAAGCATGCACAGAAATATTTTCACACATGTGACAAGCCTAGTACTAATACATCAACTTGTTGGTATGTCAATTATTGACTGAGATATAGTTATCGAAGGAAAACATACATGCAAGAAAATGATGGCAAGAATAATAGTTTCCTTGGCTCTAATCATTAATCCCACATTAACACAACGATTTTCTTTCCATCATTAAGAACAATAACTACACAAAAATATTGAAACATCTAACTTATCAATAGATTTAGAAACTTGTACTCATTACAACATCCATTCATGAAATAAAGTCGGAAGTAATTCCTCCTCAGATCCAATCACACGTGTATTTGATGAAAAACATAAGTTTGTCTCAGGTCCTAAACAAGACTTCTCAATTAAGGTAGTTCGGAAATAGTTCTTTGCAATTACAGAAATCATGGTCTTTTCCAAAATCATCAACCCTTTCTAAAAGGTCTATCCTCTTATTTATAATGGTTCATTAACTAAAAATAGCTATCAAATGTGTAATCTAAGTAAAAAAAACATCTCCACATGGTGCTTCCATCTCTTTGTCTTCTAAGAGCCATCAAATGGTTTCACTTAAGTGGATGACTCTTCTCATACTCTGAACATTTGATGAAGAGTTCCTTGCATGTGTTGGCATACGAGAATCTATGTTGGTCCATCGGGGCTGAAAGGATTTATTTTACCTCTACTACTCATTCTCGATACTTAACTATTTTGACACTTAACTGCTATAATATTTTTCGAGCCTTGATCGGGTGCTCCATGAACTAATTTACTTATCATGGCACCATGTTTTCCACCTTTGTTATCTCTGCAGTCCATGTCGAGTATTTTTCTGCATGTTGTTTGACTATGTCATGCAAGTCAATAAATTCCTCGGGCGAGCCGAATTCTGGGAGACCGATGTCTTTCATCTCCTGATTAATATTGACCCAGGTCCTTTCACAATCGACCCATTTTTCTTGAATCTCCCATTGAGGTTCTTGGTCCATTTTCTCCCAGTATTAGGCCACTTTCTTTATTCAATCTATGTTGTTGTCCCTCAGCACTTGAATTCCATGATATTTGGTGTCTCATCCCTTTTGAACCATGTTGATGTAATCAATTCTTTCTACTAATTGATGGGACTTCTCATACCATATTTACATGTCTTTGCAGGTCATAGTTCCATGAGGGTGTCTTCTTGGAAGTTGGCTATCCTTGCAGTGAAAATGTGTCGTTCATTCATGAATTTTTCATAGGCATCTTGGAACTCACTTCTCAAAAACATTGTGGCTTGTGTGGAGTGCTGATATTATTTTTCCAAGTGGCGTAGATGCACCAACTTTTTTAGTGCAACGGCCAGTTCCTCCTCATATTTTCTTGCTCTATCCAGGGTGGCATCTGTGATATCCATCTTTGTGTTGATAAGCTCAAACGTCTTAGCATGATCTGTGCTGATTAAGTTTTCCTCTGTGGTGATGAGGATCAAATTTTCCAACGTAAGCCTCCTCTTATGAGTGGTTCTCTTCATGATGGATTTCCTCTTTTGGTCGTAGGCAATTTGTTGTATATTAACAACCTCATCAACAGGTTCGGGGATTTTTTGTTCTCCTCAAGTTCGTGTATTTCGCTAGCTATCGACTATGTATATTTGTTCTAGGTTGGGTTCCTGAACCTCATATTTATGTCCCGATGGCTCAACTTCCAGTTGTTTCCCATCAGTTGGTAAGGTATTGGCCAAAACTAAGGGACCAGGGGCAGATTCGGTACTTACTTGGTAATCAGTTGTTGAAATGTTGATTTCTTCTTGTGGAATTTATTCTTCCTGTCTATCCAATCCTAGCTCATCCCTCGAGCTGTCCATTGGGGTTCCGAGTATGTCGAGTGGCTCAGTGCCTAAGGCACTTTCTACTTCATGCTCGCTTTGCAGAAGGCTTTGAACTGGAGCATCAGGGCCCGGGGTATATGCTCTCTCAGGTTCTTTCTCCTCTTTAATTTGCACTGGAGTCACCAGGGACACCTCCAAACTCTCCTCATCATTGTATATGGTTTTAAAATTGAATAAGGGATTTGGTACACTTGTTCTCCCTGATGTCGTCACTATCTCGGGTTGGGTTGAAATTTCCCCTGGTGATCTTATCTGTGGTGGTGGAACTTTAGGATTTTCTTACTCAATGATTTCTTCAAGCTACAACGACTCTAGGCAACTTGGTTCTCCTTGACTTTCGATTGGTTCAGTAGTGAAAATCCTCATAATTTATATCAGATCATGGTCATTTTACAAATGATCAATGATTATATGTGCCCCTTCTAGCCAGAGAAATCCCCTTCTTTGTGACTCTATTGTCTCTGCCACTCTGATTTCTTCCCTATCTCATAGGACCTATTGGGCCCACTACTCTATCGTTTCCACATGTTCATCCATGTTCATGCCATTGAACCTAGTCATATTTGGGTTGGCCATTATTTGTACCACCTCATCCCAATTCTAGGCTCATTCTGTGAATATTTTGTCCTCAAACTTATCATGAGCGTACATCCAACAGGATGACACTTGAGAAGCATGTTGGAGGACCATGCCTTTAGGGTTGTTGTCAAGCCCTAATATTGGCTCATTACCCCTTAATTGGGGCATATTATATTAGTAATGTTATTTTATTTATGTCAGATTTAGGCCATTAGTTGTAATTATACCTCCTAGTTTCCTATATATACCAAGGAGACATTTTCATTTTGAATCATCTTGTACTTGAACATTTAAGTGGGGTAAAAGGAGGTTGCGCCCTCAAAGAGGCTTATTTTCTGAAATTATCTCTTTTTCAAGGCACTGAGTACTTTTTCTGAGGTTTTTCTATGCTATATTGGTATTTGGTTCTTAACATATGGTATCAGAGCTCAAGGTCTTGGGGTTTCGCTGCTACATCTGCGACACCTTGTAATTTTCGCTATAACTTTTTTTCTACAATGTTTCAGAAGAAATAGATTGGAGGATATTTAGTAGATGGATCAAGGTATGTTGGGTTCAAAATTCAACTCCTGAGGCCTTATACTTTCGGAGATAGATCCTGTACAATATAGGCTTCTGGAATCATCCTAAAATGAGTCATTGCAGCATTTTCGCTATAAAAACGTTTCCGTAACGTTTCAGAACTTGCACTTAGGAGGCTATTTATAGAAATTAGTAAGGTATCTGTGGTAAAATTTCAGCTTCTGGGTCATCTTAAATTTGTAGATACACCCTGTGTAAGATAGGGT
>SNQJ01S0052461.1:7401-20642 GCA_010110895.2 Picea sitchensis
TGAGTAGTCTCCATGATCCAACTGAAAATACACCAGCGCATGATCCGAAAAGAATGGGTGACAACCCATGATCTATACCTAGATGAATGAACCAATAGTGCTTCCGAAACATAAACCCTATCAATCCTTTTTTGTATACCATGCGTCCCATTCCTGTCGTTATGCCAGGTAGGCACTAGCTCTGCTGGTTGTACATCCACCATATGATTTTTTTCAAAGAGATTTCTAAAAAAGCCTGCCAAGGGGTCAGGCAAAGCTCCTGCACCCCAAAATTCATCAACGCTAGTTGTAAAATTTAAATCTCCCGCTAAAATGAGATCATCCCATGATAAAATACCTTTAGTCTCCACACATTCCCAAAACTGTCTTCTGCCTGAACAAGGTCCATAAGAATTTAGGAAGGAGATCCTACTTTTATTTGGTATGTGAAAACCTGTCAGCAATATACCTCCATCACAAAGGTAAGACTGTAATTCAAACACAAGGGGGTTCCATGTAGCCAACAAACCTCCCGAGTTCCCAACATAACTGACCATTGAAATCATCCATGTAGGGAAAAGAGAAGTCAAAAAGAGTTTGGCCTTCTCCTCATTCACTAAGGTCTCTTGTAAGAAAATAATATCTATCTTTGAAGTACTCAACAGTCTTCGAAGCGAAGGCAATTTTAGGGGGCCTCCAACCCCTCTGATATTTAGGGACAAGAGGATCATGATTTATCCCTTGCAAGGGCTTTCATGCCTCTAAGCACCCCTAAATCGAGAGTGGAATCTGAGAGTTATTTAACCGTTGTAGTCTATCCAGTTTTCTTGCGCACACTTCGGGTCTTAATGGGAGAAATTTCTAGCCCCAGGCCCCTTGACCAGGCTAATGATTTCCCTTTTGGGTCTCCCTTACCACGAGATGAGCATTCTTGAACAGTGGAGGGTAAAGTTTGTTGAAGATCTCGTCCCCGATAGATGGGGATATGAATAGGGATATCCGAGTCTCTTAGAGACAAAATCAGAGCATCTATGACAACGTCTAGACTTGGGGAAATTTCAGATGTTTTCTGAGAGAAGAAATAACTATCTGAGTTAAGAGAAGGATGAGAAACTTATGGATAAGGGGTAATAGTAATAGGWGCATGAGGGTCCACAGATACTCTATCTGAATCAGAGGTCTCACCCCCTAATTTYGAAGGATCCAAAGCATTGCTATTTAATCCCTCTTTTACTTCCTTTGCAAAAACAGAGTTTCCCAAGAAATCACCCTCCCATGAAGACAATTTTGTAAAACGATTTGGGAAAAAATACCTTAACTTACCGATATGTGTTCTCGATTCTTCATCCAACGAATCAGCTTCGTTGCCTAAAGAGAAATCACCCATCACTTGAGCTTCCTCTTCACTCAAATAAGGGTCCAACGTAGGATTTTCCTGATAGTCCTCAGCTTCACCATCAATATCTCCAAAAGTGAAGTCTCTTCTTAAATGACCAGTGCGCCAACAAAGCAAGCAACAAAAGGGAATTCATTGGTAGTCCAGGCGCTAGACCATAACCTGTCCGTGCCATTCCAATTCCAAAGAATCCATTAACCCATCTGTGATATCTATCTCCACTAACACCCTCGCCATTAGTTTATTTGTATACTTTAACCCAGCTTCGTCCACTTTTAGAAAACAACCAAGAAGGTTGCCAATCGCGGTTAAGGCTGTTAAGTTCCACAAATTTAATGTAAGTCCTGGGAGTAAAACCCAGACATGTCAATGGCTAAAATAGTCCGTGGCCAGATCAAATCTCGTCCTCCACCTTTTCAACATTAAAATTCCCCCTTCATAGTCCCAGAAACTCTTCAGAATGATCTTGAGATCTTCAGGAGCTATAAAAACTAGTCCAAACCACCCAAAGGGAAGCGTTAGATACTCAAGTATATATCTACAAAGATGAAGCCAATGGCGGTTCATCCACTCTAAGANTTCATAGTCCCAGAAACTCTTCAGAATGATCTTGAGATCTTCAGGAGCTATAAAAACTAGTCCAAACCACCCAAAGGGAAGCGTTAGATACTCAAGTATATATCTACAAAGATGAAGCCAATGGCGGTTCATCCACTCTAAGAGGGAAGTGGTACATCTGGTCTTATAGTTAAAGCGCCCGACTAAAGCACACAGAGAGAACTTGCATGTTTCCTCCAGGCCTATGTCCATTCCGATCACTAGATTCCTTCTCTTCCTCTTTGGCTTCCAAACCCTTACCACTTTTTTTGTGAGAGCATCCTTTACCTTCAACTATTCGCGTTGTGAGTTCCAGGAAGTGGTAAAAATCTTTGGGAACACTGGAGGACAGCTTGGACCAATCTTTGTGCCTGGATCCACTATCGAAACCCTATGTAACAACCCTAGACTCTCACCAGAAGCAAGACTATTTTGATGTGTTGTCTTGCCAGAATCAAAAGGACACGAATCAGTCACCCTGGAGTGATCTACCAGAGGATGCAGTTGTGACTTTACTTCATTTAATAGTGAGTCTTTTATGTTCCCTCCTCCACCTAACTTACAACTCAACTCATCAACAGTTTTGAAAAGTCCTTCCCGCTCCCACTCTGCCTCGTCTGCTGGGCCCATTAGCACACAAACCTCAAGTGCCATAACCCCAAACTACCCACCCAATCAACAATCACTAGTTAGGACAAAAATAGTGAGGAATTCAAGGKTCGAGACTCTGAAAACATCCCCTGAAGAAAGGGAGAAGTTAAGGCCAAAAAATAATATCCACCAGAATCTCCCTTCGCCAAGCTATCAAAGCTAAGTTGATTTCCCTCCTTACCAATTGTTTGACTAAAAATMCACCAAGACCATCTAGAATTGATCTACAATAAAGATACTCGGATACATGACACCACCCATTTCCAGCTTCCCAAGGAAAGCACCATCTATGTATTCATTCTATCTAAACCATCTATCTGGGAGTTTATAGCCTAGTTTCCTAACTAATCCATGTAGAGGAATTATCTAATGTTCAAATGTGCATTTCAATGTTCTACAATGGATAAGAAGGCTAATTTGCATTATTTAATTATATTAGGAGTAGAAACAAGAATAACATAAAAAAAACTAAGAGTCGGAGGAGGACGGTGGATGATTTAATGGATTAGACAAAGGATCCCATTGAAGGAGCTTAGGTTTTAAGCTCACTGATAGCTAGAGGTGACCCTAAATCCATGGTGTTAGGGGTTTCAAATACTAGATCCATAATGTTGAATCCAAAGGTTAAAAAAATGGGTTTAGGAACAAATGTGGGTCCTCATGCAGGTTATATTGGGAAATTTGAGGCTTTAAATATCATTCATTGTATAATTACTTAGAATGTGTATCATTTTATCTCTTCTATATTGGTGGATGTAGGTGAGTTTGACGAAAATGGTCAAAAATCTAGTGGGGGGATTTACTTCATAGTAAATGAGAAGAGAATTGACATTTCATTAGGATTATGGTTTGGTTATGTCTCATCCAAATTCCTAGAGCCTTCCATCACATGTAGTCCTCCAAATTTGATGGGTGATTCTGGTATCGAGGTCTCTCTTAAAGTTTGCAGTGGTATCAAATAGGGATTCAATGGTAGTTCCCTTTTAAACCATTCAGAGTAGTGTGGAGTTGATTTGAGGATTGTTGATAATTTTCCTATTTAGAATAGACGGGGAGATAACTCCATTCTGTCTTATCCTAGTGTTGGGAAATTGGAGGAAGGAAATGGTAATAAGAGGAAGTGGGATTAAAAGTATGCAAAACAACAATGGGTTGTTCTATTAAACTATTTCTCGGTGAGGAAGTTAAGATGCATGAAGTGGTGCAAATGGAAAATATGGATCTTTTTGTCCAATTCCTTAGTGGTTGCATTGAGGACAAGGGTTTAAAGGATTGGATGTGAAGTTATGGAGGTTATTATAGGATATGTGTCAATTACATATGTTCTCTCAAGGAGTTGGTTATATTTTATTTTTAGGGTGTCTTCTGATGCTTCAAAAATTCTGGTGGGGTCTTGGATGTGAGACTCCTCCTTGATGCTACAAAAAATTTAGTCATTATTATTTTATTCAAGGAGAGAAAGGATGTATTTAGTGTCGATGTGGGTCAATATGCTTGAGATCCCTATTTATTTTTTGTCCCTTGAGGTATTTCAAGAGATAGGCAATGTCGTTTGATAATTCATGGAGGTAAATAGCTTAATGGTGCTTGCTCACATATTTGTAAGGATGGATTTGGGAGAGGGATTGGTTGAGAGCATGTTTTTATATAAGGTGTGTCACTCATTCACCCAATCTCTAGACTATGTTGGTTTTCCATTCAAATGTAACAAGTGTCATAAATATGGGCACTTATTTGTATATTGTCCTGTACCTTTCAACAATCAAGGGTTTGGGTGAAGAAGTTTCCAATATCTTTGATTGTCAAGGAGAGCATGGGTGATAAGGATGATTATCTAGGTCCGACAAGGAAGTTTGAATAGTAGTTGAGAAGGTAAGTGTTGGCAAAGAGGGTGTTCCTTTGGAAAATGTTGGCATGGAGGGAATTGTTCATGGAAAGGCATATAAGAAGGGTACAATCTCTCTCAATAGAATATAGAAGACTCCTCCTTTAGTGATATGCAATGAAGGAGACTTTCATGATAGAAGATCCTATTCTGGTGATAGTAACTCAATTTTTCTTTGGAAGCCAATGGCCTCTAGAGGTAATCTCATCTCAAATTTGGCTCCTTTGAATTTTACTCCTTTCCCATATAAAGGATTTGTCTTTGGGTCCTAGTTAAGTATGGGTGGTGTGTCTTGTGGTTGGGGTATCAGAAATGTTTTGTGAACTTTCTCTAAAGGTGAATGTTGTCTACAATCTACTCTATGTATTGCTCATGTAACACTTAGATGGTTGGTGGGGGATGGTTTGGTTTTGGTCAAATGGGTTTGTGTATTTTATAGTCTAGGTATCTTATCTGACTTTAAGGAGAAGAACTTGAGGTATAATATAAGGCCTCACAAGTAGTATTCAAATGGTTGGGATGGAGGGATTTGTAAAGACCCCTCTGTTACAACAGAAAAGCGAAGCACAAAAGGTAATTTTTTTTTAAAGCATTAGGAAATTAACATCAACACATAATTCATTGAAGCGCCTAATCAATGACATCATAATTAAAATAATTACAAGTGACTCATTGTCGTAATCCATAACGACGCAACCAATGCATCAATCATAATTAGTAACGACACATAATTAACACATCATCGAATTAGATAGCAACACAAAATCAACAAGTATCATAAATGGCGATGCAAGATCAACTCATCACATAAAGATAACACAGAGAAACTACCTGCCCAACCTACCCTGCAAGGTTAGGACCTTCAAGACACATAAGCAACGCTCAAGCCCAGGATTCATCCGATTGATTTTGACCATTTAAGGTCTCATGACTGGCGACTATTCTGAGGAACAAGGAGGTGTCTACATCCCACTAACACAATCAAGTCCAAAAACCAACTAGCTAAATCAACAAATCAAGTCCAAAACCAACTACATTAAAATCAACAAAAATCAACGATAATCAATGTATGCAATAGTGTTCTAATAACCAATCACACATCACATAAATTCCAAGGCGCAAGAGAATTTAATTAATACTAAACCAATTCACAACGACATAAGTTAAGGCGCAATGCAATCAACTTTGTTTTATTTTCAAGGTGAAAAAGAAAACATCTACTTTACTTCAAGGTACGCATTAGTCAATCATTGAACTCAACAATAATCAACATTATTTTCAATTTGCACAGCATGACCTAATTACTGGATTAACATAAATCAACATCATTCAATGCACGCGATTAATCCATTTACTTAGGAATCATACATCAACATTATTACAATGTGCACGAGTAATATAAAGCATAATCATTCATGCATCATAATTAGTCCATAGCACAAGGCAATCTAATTACTTAATCATCAACATCATCCATGGCGCAAGGGAAAATCAACGCTCAATTATTTATTCATTAACATTTTTAGGGGCGCAAGAAGTAAACTACACACATGACCATTCATATGTTGCTTTGATATCATGGCACAACATAATTATCAATTAAATTAAGGTGCAAAAGAAGTCTAATATATTAAATTCAGGGCCCACGAATCTAGTTACTCATCCAGTTATTTCCACGCGCAAGGTAATCTAATCACATAAATTTTAGGGCGCAAAAGAATAATTACAAAGCAATCACACATCAACTTTATTCAAGGCACACAAGTAAATTTAAGTACTAATTTAATCATGCATCACCATTATTTCAAGGTGTCTAGAGATCCACCAAGTTATTTTCATAAAAATTGCAAACCATAAGTAAATCAACTGTCTATCTTAAAGGTAACTAGGTTAACATTCTGAGGGTTCCAATGGCCAATATAGAATCTTTATTAACCTAACATCATTACAATGTTCCAATGATTTGACTTACCAAGAAGTAAACTAATTCTCCATTTATGAAATGCTATCAAGTAAGGTCACATTAATGATATGTTGAATCATGAAATGATTAGGTGGCTAATGTGAGTTCCATCTTTAGAATAGGAACATAACCATAGGAAATAAAAGCGTTATCACCATAAAATTGCATGGTAAAATTTGAAAGTTTGTATTTAAATTAAAAAGAAAGGTCAATATCATAACGAAGTGTAAGAATGGTTATCAGTTAAAGGAACACTAGAGAATGAAAGAAGCAAACCCCGAGAAAACGACCATTCGAGGGAGTAGGAGGAACGCTGCCCAGATTTAAATGAACACAGATCTTGTGAAGTAAAACATAGAGACAAGGAAGGATGAAACTCAAAGGCAATTAAGGATAAATTGCCAAGGAAAATTCACCTTGCTGGGAGAAATTCTTTCGGCAAAAAGAAGAGGACAACAAGGGAAAACGCAGGTCGATTTCACGTCTTTGGGACACTTTTGTTAGTTCGCTAAGAAAAAACACAGAGGATACTCACCTTTAAAAAAAATTGCCAAGGTCTGATGTATAAATTTTCTGAGCAATGGGCTAAGGCACAAAGACTTTGATTCCTCCAAAAATGTAGAGAACTGAGGTGAAATTTATCATAAAAACGCAGATATCTTTATGAATTCACAGAGGTGATAAAATCCATAAAAAAAACACAGAGGATGCATACAAGTCGCAGAGGATACATAAAAATCGTAGAGAGCTTTATGAATTCGTAGAGGATATAAAATCCGCTAAAAATTCGCAAAGGATACATGCAAAATGCAAAGACCTTTATGAATTTGTAGAGGTGATGAAATCCATCAAAAGAAAATCGCAAAGGATACATAAAAATTGCAAAAATCCTTATGAATTTGCAGAGGTTATAAAATCCACTAAACATTTGCAGAGGATACATGCAAAACACATAGATATTTAAAGGTAAATTCACAGTCTTTAAAGGGAAATTCATAGGGTCTTTAAAGGGAATTTCCCAGAGTCTTTAAAGGGAAATTCACAGGGTCTTTAAGGGGAATTTTGCAGAGTCTTTAAAGGGAAATTCATTGGTTCTTTAAAGGGAAATTCACAGGGTCTTTAAAGGGAATTTCACAGAGTCTTTAAAGGGAAAACACAGAGCCTTTCACTACCAAACAAATGCAGATATTAAACAAATTTTCGTTGGAAAACGAGTGAAGGAATAGAGCCTTGATCCTCAAAAAAACGTAGAGAAAATCGAAGCAAAATGAACGCTAAGGGAATGGCTATGTTTTTCCAAAAAAGGCGAGGTTTCATAGTAAAACTTGCAAGCATAAAAATAGTCTCATACGAACTAAGCCTCAACAGATAATAGGAAAATAACAAAACTGATATCGCTCCTAGTGATCTATACATCAATTTAAACTTCAATAAGAAACTACAGATATCAAGATTACAATATACAATCATTATATCACCAAGAACATATGAATTTTATAAACATTCAGATACACACTCCATTAACATCAATATTCAAATATAGAAGAGTACATTGATTTTTGTTAACACATAAATAATTAAATATACAATATCATGACCAAAAAATAGTGGTAGTGGAGTTGTGCGTCTGTCCGACAACCAACACATGTCCTTTCCAATATTGCACCTTGTCAATTCGCCTTCGTTTGCTTGCTAATCGTTGAGAGTTCACTGGTACCTCCCAACCAACGCTAGGGATACTCTGCTTCCCCCTGAGATCCCCGAGCCGTAAAGGGGCCATGCAAACACAACCATAATCGTCTAGATCCTAACTCGCCTAGCAAGGTAGAGCCACCACTCTCTCTCTCTCGAGTTGGGTATCCAAACTCTCACAAGTAAAACCAGTCAGAATTTCTGCAGCATAACCTTACTCATAACTAATGTCCTCCTTACCTCCTCTCAGTCCTTTGTTTTATAGAATTCCATTTGCACATTTAATTCATTTAAAAAAAATTAATTAGGAATTATTCCCCCCATATACTTGTGACCCATTCCCTTAGTTGCAAAAGTAAATCCACAATTTAATTTAATTAAAATCCAATTTCCTTCACCTATCCTAAAAGCGCTCCTAAAATCACTCCTAGTTGTCCCTTTATTCCCTTTATTTCCAATTAATGACTGACGCCTTTTTAAAACAGAGTTGAGTTAAAATAGGAAGCATCTCCTAGTTAGACTATTGTTAAATAGACTCTAGATTCCTTTCTATGCATACCCTTTCCTTTAGTTTTATTCCAATTTTACCTTAAATTCCCATTTGGTAATTACTTGCGCAATGTGTATTAAATCACTCTTTAAATTTATTTTATTTTCATTGATTTCTTAAACTGATTTATTCCATCCCCTCATTATTTCATTTATAAAATTAGTTATTTTTCCTTTCATTAACTTAAACTTAGGCTTAGTTAAATTTTTATTTTCATAAGCTTAGACCATTAGGGATTGTGATTAATAAATTCAGTCTTTAATTAATTAATTAATGAATTAATTAATTCGACAGTGCTCAAGATTTTACAAGGTTTAACATTCGCTCAAAGTTTTCTAGGCCACCTAGATTCATTGACTCACCTTTTTAAATACCATGACGTGCCCTTCAATACGCACTCCGTGCTCCAAGTGTGCCACTCGCCATTGATTCAAATTTTTATTACGCGACGTACCCTTCAAGACACACTCCATGCTCCAAGGGTGCCACTCTCCTTTGACTGATTTTGGTAGTTTTCCAACCCTTGGAGTCAATAATCCATTCAGGGGACCTTGAGAGAGACTAAGGGATTCTAAGGAATAAGGACCCTGCCTTATTGTGTGCCCCTTAGAAATATTCATGAGCGGTTGTCTCAGTCTACCCTCATGACATCGTTGATCTATCGAACTAGGTAATTGTTAACCTACAATTTGATCCATGGTGGGAGTGCTAGTAGGTTGTGATATGGATGATGCCACACCTCTCCCTCAATATCTCATTGATGTGCATGGCCCCTTTACTCCTTATGTGAGTCATATTAGCAAGCAATCATCAGTCTGCATCCATCGATGAAACATTGTCAATGATCCATAAACAACATCATAATATACCTGATCGTATGTCACATATGTATAAATGAAATAATCAAACCAATATAATCCAGTCCTTGAATCAATATGGATTCCAAGGAGGTCCATTGATGCCATCGACATCCTCAATTTGTCAAGTGTCCTACACACTCAAGAGAAACTTGTCAATAACATCTATCAATACATAGATATCAAATAACATAACATCATAATCCATCAACATCATCATAAGAATCCATAAGCGAACAAACAACCATATATTAAAACCGGATCACTTGCACGCAAGTGTCCTCAAAGAATAAGTCAATAACATGTGCTCATAAGAGCGAGATGTTACATACATCTCCTCTTCTTTTAAAATTCATCCTGAAGTTGTACAATATATAATTGAAGTAAATAAATCATCTAACAAAATATATATGTATAACTATCAAATAAATATGGAAATTGTTGGCGCATATCATATGCATCCTCCCAGGTATCCGAGTGAGGACTATAATTGTCCCACTGGACCTTGACCCGATCGACGGTTCGATGCCGTAGCTTTCGAATGCGATGGTCCATAATGTGGATTGGCTCCGCTGTGAGTGCACCTTCATCTGACACCTGCAAGGAACTCATGTCAATCACATGTGTAGGATCACTAACATAATGTCTCAAAACAGATACATGAGAAACATCGTGCATACGCCTCAAAGAATCAAACAAGGCTAGTCGATAGGCCACGACCCCTTTCTTTTCCACAATTTCAAAAGGTCCCACAAACCTAGGAGAGAGTTTATCACCCTTCCCAAACTTAATCGAGCTCTTGTGCAGTTTCAATTGCAAGAAAACTTGGTTGCCAAATTCATAATTATGGTCAACATGATGTGCATCAACATAACTCTTCTATCGATCTTGCACTTCTTTAATCCTTTGTCTTATCATTTTCATTTGTTCTTCCATTTTTTGGATCGCTTCTAGTCCTATCAGGACCTTATCCTCAAGTTGATCCCAGCTCAAAGGCGTCTGAAACGATCTCCCGTAAATAAACTCAAATGATTCCATCTTAATGGTGCTTTGATAGTTGTTGTTGTACTAAAACTCTACAGTGGCAAGAATTCTTCCCAACACTTATGTTGGTCCATCACGTACATACACAACATATCTTCCTGAATTTGGTTTGTTCTTTTTTTTTGCCCATCTTTCTCATGGTGATAAGTTGTACTAAAGTTAATTTGGGTTCCCAAGGCCTCTTGGAAACTAGTTCAAAATCGTCCTGTAAACACCGATCCTCGATCGGATATGATCCTTTTAGGCACACCGTGCAATCTCACAATCTCGCTGATAAAAAATCTAGCTATGTATGGCGCTTGATACGTCATATGCATAGGAATAAAATGGCACTCTTCGTTAGAGTGTCAACTACCATGAAAATAGAGTCGTTCCTCCTTACCGTTAGCGACAATCCCACAATAAAGTCCATTGAAATGACCTCCCATTTTGATTTCGAAATAGTGTGTGGCTGTAGTAATCCAGTCGAATGTCTATGTTCAAACTTCCCTTGTTGACATTCTAGACACCTCACTATGTAGCTAACTATGTTCGCCTTCACTCATTTCTAGAAGAATGAGGTCTTAAGGTATTCCCTCATCTTCGTGGCTCCTGGATGAGCCATGTACACTTCTCTATGAGCTTCATTTAATATCAAACTTCTCAATTCATTGTTAGGTGGTACATAAATCCGATTATTATACCTCATCAATCAGTCGTTGTCCAAAGTATATCCTTCAAATTTTGGTACCAACATGGTGTCTTGTCCGATATTTTCCTTAACCTCTTTAAACCAATCATCGTCGCAATGTATAGTTAGAATATTTTCTTGAAGATTCGTCTAAAGAGGTATCACCGAAAATATGTGTGGTCTTAGACTCAACACATTTGCCACTCTGTTCATCGTTCCTTTTATGTAAGTAATCTCAAAATAGTATTCTCTAAGAAATTCTGACCAACGCCTTTGTCGCACGTTCAAGTCACTTTGTGTAAAAATGTGTTGCAAACCATAGTGGGTTTGTTTTTAGTTCAATTTTTTGTCCAATCAGGTAGTTTCTCCACACTCTTAGGGCATAAACAATGGCCAATAAATCCAAATCATGCGTCACATATTTCTCTTCATGCTTTCTTAATTTCCTTGAGATGTGCGATCACTCAACCATCTTGCCTCAAGACTCTTCCTAAGCCTTAATTGGATGTGTCTGTGCATACCAAGAAGTCCTCGTCCATGTTGGAGACATTTAGTATTGACGTCGTCGTCAATATCTCCTTGAGCCTTCAAAATTCTTCCGTGCATTTCTCGGTCCATACAAAATTCTTGTTTTTCTTCTGCAATTCCATGATCAGATTTGCTATCTTCAAAAAACCTTTGATGAACCGTCGATAATATCCTGCTAAACCCATGAAGCTATGTACTTCTGGTACATTCGTCGGTTTATTCCATTCCATAATAGCCTCTACCTATTAAGCCCTAATATTGGATCACTACCCCTTAATTGGGGCATATTATATTAGTAATGTTATTTTATTTATGTTGGCTTTAGGCCATTAGTTGTAATTATACCTCCTAGTATCCTATATATACCAAGGAGACATTTTCATTTTGAATCATCTTGTAGTTGAACATTTAAGTGGGGTAAAAGGAGGTTTCCCCCTTGAAGAGGCTTATTATCTGAAATTATCTCTTTTTCAAGGCGTTGAGTACTTTTTCTGAGGATTTTCTATCTATATTGATATTTGGTTCTTAACATATGGTATCAGAGCTTAAGGTCTTGGGGTTTCACTGCTACATCTGAGACACCTTGGAATGTTTTCTATAACTTTTTTTCTACAACGTTTAAGAAGGAACGGCTTGGAGGATATTTAGTAGATGGATCAAGGTATGTTGGGTTCAAAATTCAGCTCCTGAGGCCTTATACTTTCGGAGATACATCCTGTACAAGATAGGGTTCTGGAATCATCATGAACCGAGTCATTGCAAAATTTTCGCTATAAATTTTTTTATGTAATGTTTCAGAACCTAAAATTTGGAATCTATTTATAGAAATTAGTAAGGTATCTGTGGTAAACATTTCAGCTTCTGGGTCATCTTAAATTTGTAGATAAACCCTGTGTAAGATAGGGTATCTGACTAGTCCTATTGACTAGTCTCAAGAAGGTGTTCCAGGTAAAACAATCATAACTTCTTCCTAGAGTATCCAAATTGCATGGGACTGGTTTCATTGGATCGTGGATATTCTGTAGTATTTCTGGTGCAAGTTTTAGAATTTTATATCAATTATTTTGTGCGGGGCACACTATACAAGTGAGATCTCCTGGAAAGGCAAAAAATCAACAAGTTGTGGAGAATTTACCGTAAATTCCACTTGGCACATCAAATTTTGATCAGACCTTTGGAATTGCAGAGAAGAAATATCATAGAAATACATAAAATAAAGTTTCATACCCAGAAGGGCCGAAACTTGGGAGATACAACAGAAGAAATATTGTCTAGCAGAACCACCTCAAAATCAAGGTTCAAAAGTGATACTTGGGCAACATGCCACCCAAAAAGGGAACTTATACACCAAATAAGCCTCCATAAAATCCTACTTAGACTCTTGATGAAGGTGAAGAAATGCGTAGGGGCATAAATGAACTACAAAATA
>SNQJ01S0052461.1:21752-37049 GCA_010110895.2 Picea sitchensis
TCTTTTACAAATCTAAACTAATATGAAATTAACTAGACTACGAAACAAAGAATGTATAGATAGTCAAAAGCTAATCTAAAGTTTATAGTTTCACTAATTGCATAATTGACATAAATTAGAAACATAAAAGAGCTAACCTGATATCAGTTTGCGAAATGTATCTGAGATTTTGTATAAATGAAGTACATCCAACGGCCACGTCCAAGAGAGAAATCTGCAGTGAACTTTATGATTGTTTTAAATAAATTCAAAACATGCATTGACACCTAAGTTTTAATAATAGAATAGATGATACGAATAGGTCATGTGATCTTATGATTGCAAGCGATTACATTAAGATAAATCTGATTGTAACAACATTGCATTTGATCATTCAACTAAAAATTAAAGAGAAATCCTGTCATTTAAGTTGAATAGATGATCACACTGTTAATATCTAAAGCATCAAATATGGACGATTTTATAAAAGAATTATCCCAAAACATAATAGATCGTTAATTCTAAAGCTATCAAAACCTATTAGTATATCAGGATAAACAAAACATAAATGAGAACGCCATTTACAAGAGGCTAAAGACAAAATGCATATTGTTGTTCCATTAAGTCTGTGAATTGATTGTCCATCTTCTGCCCCAGGTCAAGATGCTTTCATTACAAAATATGGAGTATTTAAAATGTTTATTAAAGATAAACCTCCTATCTTCTAAGATAGGACCATATCTCAAAAGTATCTGAAACTTACAAATATGGGAGGTCAAGAGCCTCTTATTATCTACTATATCTCCAAAATCTATGAAAGTTTTTCTCCTAATTACAAAATAAACAAAAATATATATCCAATCCACTAAGTCCAGCATGCTCCATGCCACAAGGTCAGCTTCAGATATATGCTATCCTGAAAAACCAAAATAAGGAAATCAAATATTTTATTAACTATTCATTACTAAATTTAATATGAAAAATTAACTTGGCTACAGAATCTCTCGATTCTGTAGCCAATTTTTTTATTGGTAACAGAAATCTAAATCAATCGAGATTAATTTAGAAAAATAAAAAATAAAGGATAACTATGATAAAACCAATCTTACCACTTAACCAATAACAAAATCGAATCACAACATCTCAGAAATTATCACATCTTTTACACAGTCAGCATTTTTTATAATAATATTTCCTGTTCTTTTCAAACGCTCTGTTTGTCTTTGTGCATTGGCCTTGAGCTCACAGTTTTCATTTGTGAGCAATTCATTCTAGGTTGTGAGAGTTTTTACTGTCTGATTTTATAGTAGGGTTAGGGCAGACAATCGATTCATGCACAAAAGTTTCCATAAACTCAGAACTAATGTCTTGTTGCCCAGTTAAAAACTGATTGGGTATTGCCTCGTGACGAGGGTTTTCCTTCAAAGGATCTGACTTGTGAATTGAGGAAATAGGATGTTTCTCTACCAGAGGTTTATCCAGCACTGTAGGAATGTCTGTGATAGAACTCATTTGTTTACTACAGATCTTGAAATCCACAGAGAGGAAATGAAAATAAAGAAAACACAACAGATTTTCTAAGAAAATGTTGTCCAAAAAACTGAAACATACCTATGAAATGGATTCGTTTCTAAAGAATATTCCCTCCATGAAGGTAAATGGGCCCATTTATGAAATGGGTTTTCAAGGGTTTGATCTAATTCATAACCGTTTGCTCAGAATAGCTCCAGCAAAAACGTGTCTCGGGCAGGCAATTATGGGGTTGACTAGACTGTAACAAGAGTGACTCAAAACAACTGTGGGTTTAGATGAAAGAGGTAGGAGAGGTAAGTCTAAGTGGATACCATGAAAAGAAAATAATCAGAGAGCCTGTGCGATCAAAACAAAGATATGGAGTTCTTGATTAAGGGGTTTGAAGACTCTTGGTCACGAATGCTTTGAGTACATCACACTACCCAAACCTTTAATTCGAAGTGAGAGCCCTATCAACTCATTCTTCCAGCCAAAAAATGATGTACAGGATACGGTTCTGATGTGTTTAATTCCCATGACATGTAATGAGTACATTTGATTTGCAAATGCTAGGATATAGATGTGTTTTTGCAAACCAAATGCTAATCAAATTTTGGTATTTTTAACAAAGATAAGCGTATAATCAAATAGCAATTCAACATAGGTATTTCATTGGTATATGATAAGCTCAGAAAAATGATTAAAATGAGGAAGTTGTAAGCCCATTGACCTCTTGAAACCAAGCCTTGGATAGAATCAAAATGAGAAATTAAGTTTCAATTGCTTGATTCATTCTTACAGTCATGAATCAAGCATGAAAATGAAAGATAAAAGTAAAACGAAGAATAATCAAACATCCTTTTTACAACCCAATAATCACCCTAGAATAGTGATAATTACAAGATGGGGTGATGGCAGCTACAGGAGGTGTTATTTGTCATTCGAAGTAGAAAAAGCATGTAGGGATGCCAATAGTGGTGACTTACTGGGAGAAGCAGTTATCTCTGCATCATCAATGAGTTCATGTCAGGAATGATTTAGAATGATTAAATATCAAAGAATAGCTGAAGGACATCAAGCATCTCAATCAAATTTCAAAAACCATTACACAGTCCAACTTCATATATCTTCCTATTCAAATGAAATCCGATGACAAGTTTTAATTACGAGAGAAACGACGTTTAAGCCAATTGCTCTGATATTATTGATAGGGCCACTACTGCCAGCAGGCGTCCACAGCCTCGACATGGATGTCAATTAACCCACTCTGATGCCTCTTCCCTGTCCAAGAAATTTCAATTCAAAATGAAGGATACTTATGACCAAGATCAAAATTTATACTTGATAATTTTCTTGGACCTGACATTGCTTTGCTGCCAGTAGGCCTATTCAATACCCCAACGAAGTTGTCTTGGCATCATGCATGCATTTACCCTCTGCCAGCAGACCTGTTCAGTATCCCAACAAGTTTACAAACACTTCCCACAACTCTCGAGAAATTATTCACAATCTAATATAAATTTAAAGATATTCAAAAGAGCGGGGTGATGCTGAAAATTCCAGTTTTTAGAACACTTGTTATTTTCCAACCTTTAATTTTTTGCTTGATAATCTTCATTATGATATGAAAATAGTTTACTAATGAAACTAATTTTTTGAGGATAGGAAGGCATCCTTGAGTTGTTTTCTTTAAAAGCAGGGACAACGTAAAGAGCTTTAATGATGGTCGTGTCTGATCATGATTAAAAAGTGAAACCAGGAAACCTATTTCGAACATAAAGTTTCTTTAGTTGATCTGTGTTTCGACAATTTACAACATTGATGCTCTGAGAATACCTTGATTGTTGCTTCATGATGAAACATTCTGGTTTCCTTTCACGAACTAAAAAGGTGTCACAGACATAAGTTTAACCAAAAGGCAGCGAAAACGAGCAAAATGAAAAGAAACAAGAAAAAAAAAAAGTAAATCAAAACAGAAAAAATATGTACAAAGGTGGATCTGAAAACATCACACGAAATATCTCTTGAGAGACTAAAAGAAAATATAAAAATCCTCATTGATGTGAATGCAGTCCTACTTGTAGTACCTTGGGTCAGAGTTGAATTTACAGTTCAGATTTATTTATCTCTTTACTTTCCATTTAAATTTTTCATAATAATACTGTGGCTTTGAAAAGAAATATTCAACGAAAATCAGAGAGAAAAGGATCAAGCGGACTTCCCTGACAACATTCATATTATGGTTCTCTTGGTGTGCCCACTTATGCTCATGACTGCATTATTACAAAGAGAAACAATGAGGAATAAAACTAAAAGAAAACCTACTACTAAACCTACTCTAACTACTAAGCAAATCATAATACTACATGAAGTCATGCTTCCAATGTAGCCATCGTAGTAACTCCAATCCTACAGTAGAAACAAAATCACATATTACTAACAAGAATGGTAATATATCGAAAAATGACAAAAATATATCATACTCACCTTTATCATTATCATTTAAAAACAAGGCAAGCATGATCTTACCATTCCCTTGAACATTCTTGTTGTATGAGTCCTCCAGCCATACGACAATTTTGTCCTTATATGGGTTACAAAAATATGAAAAATTGAGATTATGAAGCTTGTGAGAGTTATGGGGGCTTGACATAACAATCGGCCTAAACAGAAGTGCCTCATCCTCCCGACAATTTTCCTTTCGTTCCATATTTTCTCCATCTGAAGGATATAAAATGAGTGTGTTAAAGTTACTTCCTTGATCTCTAAATAAAGTGAAAATAATCTTACCATTTCCTGGAAACTTTTCGAGATATGAATACTCCAACCAATCTTCCATACTATCATGATGCATGCAATTACTGACATGGGATTGTTTGAAAGAATTCACATGCGACAAATATTCCCGATGAGAATAAAGTATTAGACTATCAAGGAAAGAATCTTTTAAAAATGTCGGATCAAGATGGCGAGAACTTATCATGATTCTCGATCGGAAAATAAGTGTTTCATAATCTTGAAACTTTCCATTGAGATTAGATATTTTAAGGTTAACTATTTGAGGTGAACTATATGGAACGACCAATATTTTTGAATAATCATCATTGGTAGTAATATTTGGTTGATTATATTTTTCAACCTCAAATAATTGATCATGGAAAAATTTAGATCCTTCTCGAAACACAAATTGAGATGTATCAATGGAAGATGCAATTTGAGACTCTTTCAAATCATTTCTTGATTTACGCATAGATAATTGATGAGAATAAAAATTAATATGTTCATGGGCAGAATTATTTCCCTCTTTATCTTCTATTCGGTAATCTCTTTGTACCTGATTATATAATGTTGAATTCTCTCCAAGGTAATATGGAGCATGCAACTGCACAACATTAGGATAAAAAATATCAGGGTACAAGGAATAATATGTAGAAGAATTAATGAGACAGAATGCATCTCTTGAAATGATAGGTATATGCGTTTCAGAATCTGGTTTTGCCCCCTCTCCTTGTATAAACTGATCAACCTCTGTTGCATTCTCTTTCAAAGAATACGAGACAGTTTCTAAGAGACAATTTGGTTCATTATGTAAGGGAAAAATTGAGAGCAAATCACTAGAGATAGAAGGTTGATTAATAGTCAGACTAATGATTTTGTCTCCTATTGATTGATCATGGATTTGTTCAACTAAATTAGGGGAATATTTATCGTCCACATGATTATCAACTTTACACTCGGCCTCTTTTACTTTAGAAACAGTTATAAAAACTATGAGAGTGTGACAACTTTCGTCTTTTAAAGCCAAGGTTCCTTCTTCAACAGGGGGATACATCATCAACAAAGAATGATTAGAGGTGACAATTGCATTTTGTAAAAGATGATGTTGCTCATGATTTCCCAAAATGAAAGAAGTTGACAAAAATTGTGGTGCTTCAAAATCTTCAAGATCAACATGAAAATTTGAACCATTTTGAGATTGAGTGTTAGTGCTCAATTCAGATTGGTTAACAATTAATTGATCTTGCTTGTCTGAGAGAGAAACGATATATTCAAACCACTCGTTAATAAGCGACATTTATTTCAAAGGGAATCTAGTACAAACATGAATGAACCTAATTCCAAAATCATTGAATGATTCACCATTTTCTTTCCTTAAGCAACTTAATTCTTCACTTAATTTATCATAATCATAGTTGCTAAAATCTGATAAAAACTCAAATACAAACTCAGACAAAGAATGAATAGAATTAGCCCAAAAAGATTCAAACCAAATTTTAACCCGATCTCGGAAAGTGAGAGCGAACAATCTGCATGTAACATTAGGATCGGTGATCTTATGTCTTAAACACTTATAAAAAAAATTAGAAATATGGTCTACTGTAGATGTGTTCCCTTCACCATCAAAGGTGAGTTCTGAAAAGAGATCAGTTGTCTTGTTGGAAATAACTGGTAGTGAGACATCAAAAGCATGTTCCAACACAGTGATTTGGGGAGCCATGGGGAAATTGAATACATTCGAAATAAAGGCTCCTACAAGGCCATCTTTTCATTCGTCCCTCCTTCTAGCACCATCTTTTGACAGGTAAAAATGATCGTCCGTCAACTGGGAGAACGAGTCCGGTCCGGGGTTTTCTAAGTAACCCAAGACGTTTGGTGTAACTCGTTCTGATGGGTTTCATGGCTCCGTTAGCCAATCTAAAATCCTAAAAGAAAACAAATAAAAGAAAGAAATAACGAACTAATTGCTAAACGTTATATTATATATATACATATGTTCTAATATAATTGTTGTAGGTGTGTTTAGGCAGAAAATATACAAATCTAACTTATGTACATCATTTACAAATTTCAAGCTTTAATCTAAACTTACAAAATCAATGTGAAATATGATTGCTTCTAAGAAGCAGATAAAGAAAGCACATAAAAATAATAATTTTTTGTTTTTCTTTTACAAATATGAACTAATATGAAATTAACTAGACTACGAAACACAAAATGTATAGATAGTCAAAACCTAATCTAAACTTTTTGGTTTCACTAATTGCATAATTGACAGAAATTAGAAACATAAAAGAGCTAACCTGATATTAGTTTGTGAAATGTATCTGAGATTCTGTATGAATGAAGTACATCCAGCGACCACGTCCAAGAGAGAAATATGCAGTTAACTTTATGATTGTTTTAAATAAATTCAAAACATGCATTAGCAACTGATTTTTAATAACATAATAGATGATACGAATAGGTCCTGTGATCTTATGATCGCAAGAGATTACATTAAGATAAATCTGATTGTAACAACATTTCATTTGATCATTCAACTAAAAATTAAAGAGAAATCCTGTCATTTAAGCTGAATAGATGATCACACTATTAATATCTAAAGCATCAAATATGGGCGATATTTATAAAATAATTATCCCAAAACATAATAGATCGTTAAGTCTAAAGCTATCAAAACCTATTAGTATATCAGGATAAACAAAACATAAATGAAAACACTATTTACAAGAGGCTAAAGACAAAATGCATATTGTTGTTCCATTAAGTCTATGAATTGGTCGTCCATCTTCTGCCTCAGGCCAAGATGCGTTGATTACAAAATATGGAGTATTTAAAAGGTTTATTAAAGCTAAACCTCCTATCTTCTAAGAGAGGACCATATCTCAAAAGTATCTGAAACTTACAAATATGGGAGGCCTGGAGCCTCTTATTATCTACTATATCTCCAAAATCTATGAAATTTTTTCTTCTAATTACAAAATAAACAAAAATAGATATCCAATCCACTAAGTCCAACATGCTCCATGCCACAAGATCAGCTTCAGATATATGCTATCCTAAAAAAAATGAAATAAAGAAATCAATTTTATTTTTTTTTGTTAATTTGTGCGGGACCTGTTGGCTACGCGATTAACCTGTGGCTTGAGAAACCGCGACTCAGGGGCATATAAGCCTTCAAAATCACCCGGGGATCACACCCGGCCTGAGCCACACCAACCCTTAACATGGTTGGATTTTTTGTCCCCGCAGGTTTCGAACCGGTGACTTTAACAACACGGAGTGGCTTAACAACACACTTTGTCACTGACTGTCCTACACCTCGGGGACTTTAAAGATGAAGGACATGGGGGTGGGATTTGATCCACTTATGTGTGCACGGGTCACGATACCATTTATTATATTATCTCTGGGTGCAACCACATGTTCGACCACTACCTCAAGGTGTCCCCATGGCTCCAGGTAAAGCCCTCACGAGAATTGAACTTTGCCCAACAGTGAAAAACTCCTCGCTTTCCACCATTGGATCCAACCCCTTTGGGAAAGAAATCAAATATTTTATTAACTATTCATTACTAAATTTAATATGAAAAATTGTCTTGGCTACAAAATCTCTCGATTCTGTAGCCAGTTTTTTTATTGGTAACAGAAATCTAAATAAATCTAGATTAATTTAGAAAAATAACAAATAAAGGATAACTATGATAAAACCAATCTTACCACTTAACCAATAACAAAATGGAATCACAACATCTCAAAAATTATCACATCTTTTACACAACCAACATTTTTTATAATAATATTTCCTGTCCTTTTCAAACGCTTTGTTTGTCTTTTTGCATTGGCCTTGAGCTCATGGTTTTCATTTGTGAGCAATTCATTTTGGGTTGTGAGATTTTTTACTGTTCGATTTTACAGTAGGGTTAGGGCAGACAATCGATTCATGCACATAAGTTTCCATAAACTCAGAACTAATGTCTTGTTGCCCAGGTAAAAACTGATTGGGTATTGCCTCATGACGAGGGTTTTCCTTCAAAGGATTCGGCTTGTGAATTGAGGAAACATGATGTTTCTCTACCAAAGGTTTACCCAGAATTGTAGGAATGTCTATGATAGAACTCAATTGTTTTCTACAGATCTTGAAATCCACAGAGAGGAAATGAAAATAAAGAAAACGCAACAGATTTTCTAAGAAAATGTTGTCCAAAAAACTGAAACATACCTATGAAATGAATTCGTTTCTGAAGAATCTTCTCGCGTTGAAGGTAAATGGGACCATTTCCGAAATGGTTTTTCAAGGGTTTGATCTAATTCATAACCATTTTCTCAGAATAGCTCCCGCAAAAACGTGTCTCTGGCAGACAATTACGGGGTTGACTAGACTGTAACAAGAGCGACTCAAAACAACTGTGGGTTTAGATGATAGAGGTAGGAGAGGTAAGTCTAAGTGGATACCATGAAAATAAAATAATAAGAGAGTATGTGCCATCAAAACAAATATATGGAGGTCTCAGTTAAGGGGTTTGAACACTCCTGGTCACGAATGCTCTGAGTAGATCACACTACCCAAAGCTTTAATTCGAAGTGAGAGGCTTGTCAACTCATTCTGCCAACCAAAAAATGATGTACAAGATACGGTTCTGATGTGTTTAATTCCCATGACATGTAATGAGTACAGTTGATTTGCAAAGGCTAGGATATAGATATGTTTTTGCAAACCAAATGCTAATCAAATTTTGGTATTTTTAACAAAGATAAGTGTATAATCAAATAGCAATTCAAGATAGGTATTTCATTGGTATATGATAAGCTCAGAAAAATTATTAAAATGAGGAAGTTGTAAGCCCATTGAACTCTTGAAACCAAGACTTGGATAGAATCAAAATGAGAAATTAAGTTTCAATTGCTTGATTCATGCTTACAGTCATGAATCAAGCATGAAAATGTGTGATAAAAGTAAAACGAAGAATAATCAAATATCCTTTTTACAACCCAATAATCACCCTAGAATAGTGATAATTACAAGATGGGGTGATGGCAGCTACAGGAGGTGTTATTTGTCATTCAAAATAACAAAAACATGTAGGGTTGCCAACAGTTTTATAAATAATCCTAGATATTTCATACCCTCATCCAAATCAACCCATTTAAAAGGGAAGATATTTGTAAAATATTCCAAGTCTTCAAACCTCAAGCCATGCAAAAAGGATAGATGAATTTTCTACATTAACCAACATCCTCGTAGCAACAAAATATAGTTCCAAGATCTCCTTGAGTTTCTCCAAATCCCTAAGTTGATGTCCCATTTCAAAATATCAAAATTTCATAAACAAATAATAAATGGGACAAGAAAAAAGAAGGCCCAATCTTCATACCTTTGGAAGATCCATTTCTCTTTGCAACAATCATATCCCTACTAAGACCTTTAGCCACTATAAGGAAAACGATTGGGGACAAAGGACACCCTTGTATAAGTCCTCTACTAGGCCTGAAAATCTTTGAGGTTTCTCCATTAATTAGCACCAAAAATGAAACAGAGGAAACACAACTCATCACCCAGTTGACAAATAGAAAATAGAACTCAAGATGTATTAACATCAATCTCAGATATATCCAATTGATGCTATCATATGATTTAGAGAGATCAAACTTTATGACCATATCTTTGAGACCGATGGAATTGATTGAATGTAATCTTTCTTAGACTACCTCAATAGCCTCATGTATTTTATTTCCTTCCAAGAAACCAATTTGTTCACTTGAGATTGATTTAGAAAGAAAAAATTTCACCCTCATGGAAATAATCTTTGCAACAGTCTTATATATGTAATCACATAGAGAAATGGAAATTCTTCAAGAGTACAAGGATTATCAATCTTCAGGATGAGAGAAATTAAGGTTACATTAAAGGAAGTGAATACTCTCCAATGAACCCTTGATTCCTCAATAATGTTCATAACATCCCCTTCAAATAACTGATAGAAACACGAGCCTCATGTATCTACCTTCCTTTTGAGAAGCCAAATTATTCACTTGAGACTAGATTGGAAAGAAAATTGTTCATTCTCATCAAAATTATATTTGCAACAATATTGTATATACAATTACAAAGAGAAATGGTCCTAAATTCTTTAAGAAAAGAAGGGTTATCAGTCTTCGAGAAGAGAATAATGAAGGTAACATTACATGTTTCCAACACTCTCCCATGAACACTTTTTTCCTAAATAAATTTCATAAGATCCCATTCAACTATCTTAGAGAAACCCAAGAGTAATTCTATTGGACAACCATTAGGCCCTAGACTATCGTCTTTTTAAAAAAATGTGAAAATTTTCCTAAATATCTTCCTTTGAAACATTCTCCATTAGACTTTCATTCGTAGCTTCATTAAAAAATTTGGAAAGAAATATGTAATTATGACCACCTATACAATATAAAGTATTATTCTCTGTAAATATTCCCAAAGTGATCCAAACAAAATTTTGCTAAGTCCTCAAATTTATTCACCTCCACACCATCAACCCCATAAATCTTCCAAATGGTATTAACATTTTTGTGGTGATTTTCATATTGATGGAAAAGTTTATATTTTTCATCTCCTTTGGATATCCGAAATTCCCTACTCTTCAACATACATGTAGCTTCTTTCTCATCAAGCAATTCCCCCCTTCTCTTCTCCAAAAAAGATACCACTATCTTTGTTTCCTTTGAGAGAAATCCAACCCCATCAAACTTAGACAACCTCTCCAATTTCTCTTCAATATCAAGTAGCTATTTATCATCCTTTAACTTTTTATCATGTGCACATCCAATAGTATCATGTTTAATGTTTTTTAAATTAGATTAAAATTGAAGAGATGTAGAATCCCTGAGGTTCTCATTAAAATAATCCCATTAATCAGTTACCCTCTGCACAAAATCTACCTCCTCTATCCAACCTGCATTGAACTTGAAAGGGATTGAGGGAATTTTTCCAAACTCAACCATCTATAAGACCACAAAAAAATGATTAGATTCTTCCCCTAAACTGACCCATTGATTTATCCTAACATTATGATTCACTAATGAATTAGACAAAATAAATCTATCTAGTATTTTGGAAATTCTATTAGGAGCCACCCTCTTATTCCTCCAAGTCGGTTTTGGTTTCACAGGTTTCATGTCAAGCATGCCCACATCCTCTAGCTTCCTCATAAAAATGTTAGAAAATCTATCCACCTATGCATTAGGAGGCTAGATATCTGAACTTTCTAAAGAAAAATTCATAAACTCCCACGATAATATTTCCCTTTCTCATAAAATCTTTATTTACTAACTTCTCCCAAAAACTAATCCTATTACGGTAGGGACTATAGATATTTAAAAAAAAAAACTCTATTCCTAGCTCCTAAGAAAAAATCTCTTGCTCCATCCTTGAATTGATAGACCAATTGTCCGATACAAAAAAGGACCTAATTCTCCAACCAAATATCAAACCCCTAGACTAACCCCTAGCATCCATAGACACACAAAACCTTCCCTGAAACAACTTATATGAGTCATCCACAATCTTCCCTCCCTCACACGTTTTTTCCTATAATAGCATCAAATTTAGCTTGAGGATATCTCCAATTCTCTTTAAGGCCAATTTTTTGGAGGGACTAGCAAGCCCTTGATAGTTGAAATAAAGAAATATCATTGGCAAACCCTCCCAAGGGTGTTTAGTTCTCTAATAACCCCATGAATAGATAATTTACTAACTTTCACTACTTCAGAAGGAACCCTAAAGTGTGCTAAATTCATAAAATATTTTCTTCCTCTTTGTAAATATTTTGGACCCTTTCCCTCATTCCAATCCACTCCCTCTATAATCCTATCACATCCCGCTCTTGCGAGCACATGTTATTGACTTATTCTTTGAGGATGCAAGTGATTCGATTTTAGTATATGGTTGTTTGTTCACTTACAGATTATTTTGATGATGTTGATGGATTATGATGTTATGTTATTTGATATCTATGTATTGACATATGCTATTGACAAGTTTCCTTTGAGTGTGTAGGATACTTGACAGATTGAGGATGTCGATGGCATCAATGGACCTCATTGGACTCCTGATTGAGTCAGGGAGTGGACTGTATTGGTTTGACTATTTGATTTATGCATATGTGACATATGATCGGGTATATTATGATGTTGTTTATGGATCATTGACAATGTTTTTTTTATGGATGTTGGTTGACGATTGCTTGCTAATTTGACTCACATAAGGAGTAAAGGGGCCATGCACAACAACTATAGATTGAGGGAGAGGTGTGGAAACATCCTTGCCATAGCCTACTAGCACTCTTGTCGTGGCTCGAATTGTAGGTTAATGATTACCTAGTTCGAGAGATCCACGATGTCGTGAGGGCAGACTTAGATAGTTTCTCATGAAGATTTATAAGGGGTGCACAATAAGGCAGGGTCCTTGTTACTTAGAAGCCCTTAGTCTCTGACAAGTTCACCTGAATGGAGAATTGATTCCAAGGGTTAGAAAACTACCAAAACTAGTCAAAGGCAAGTGGCACCCTTGGATCATGGAGTGCGTCTTGAAGGGCACGTTGCATAATTAAAATTTGAATCAAAGACGAGTTGCACCCTTGGAGCACAGAGTGTGTCTTGAAGGGAACGTCGCGATATTTAAAAATGTGAGTCAATGAATCTAGGTGGCCTAGAAAACTTTGTTAAACCTTGTAAAATCTTGAGCACTGCCAAATCAATTAATTAAAGACCGAATTTATTAATCATAATCCCTAATGGTATAATATTTTACATATAAAAATTTAACTAAGCCTAAGTCTAAGTTAATCTTAGGTCAAATAACTAATTTTATAAATTAAATAATGAGGGGTTGAAATAAATCAGTTTAAGAAATCAATGAAAATAAAATAAATTTAAAGAGTGATTTAATACACATTGTGCAAGTAATTACCAAATGGGAATTTAAGGTAAAATTGGAATAGAGCTAAAGGAAAGGGTATGCATAGAAAGGAATCTAGAGTCTAGTTAACAATAGTCTAACTAGGAGATGTTTCCTATTTTAACTCAACTTCATTTTAGAAAGGCATCAATCATTAATTGGAAATAAAGGGAATAAAGGGACAACTAAGAGTGATTTTAGGAGCGCTTTTAGGATGGGTGAGGGAAATTGAATTTTAATTAAATTAAATTATGGATTTACTTGTGCAACTAAGGGAACATGTGATAAGGGTATGGGGGGAATAATTCATAATTATTATTTTTTTAATGAATTAAATGTGCAAATGGCAAGGTATCACTAAGGAAATTATATAAAACAAATGGTTGAGAGGAGGTAAGGAGGACATTGGTTATGAGTAAGGTTATGCTGTAGAAATTCTAACTGGTTTTACTTGTGAGAGCTGGGATACCCAGCTTGAGAGAGAGAGAGAGAGAGAGAGAGAGTGGTGGATCTACCTTTCAAGACGAGCTAGGAGCTAGAGGATTTTGGTTGTGTTTGTGTGGCCCCTTTACGGCTTAGGGGGATCATGGGGAAGAAGAGTACCCCAGGCATTGGCTGGGAGGTACCGTTGAAGTCCCAAAATTAGAAAGCAGACAAAGGTGGATTGGCAAGGTGAAATCTTGGAAAGGACACACATTGGTTTTCGGACAGACGCGCAACTCCACTACCATTATTTTCTGGTCACAGTACTGTATATTTAATTATTTATGTTTAGAAAAAAGCAATGTACCCTTCTAGATTTGAATATTGATGTTAATGGAGTCTGGGTCTGAATGTTTATAAAATTCATGCGTTCTTGGTGATATAATGATTGTATATTGTAGCCTTAATATCCACAGTTTCTTATTGCAGTATAAATTGATGTATAGATCACTGGGAGAGATCTCAGTTTTGTTATTTTCCTATTATCTATTGAGGCTTCGTTCGTATGAGACTCTTGTTATGCTTAAGATTTTTACTATGAAACCTCATCTTTTTCTGCAAAACATAGCCATGCCCCTGGCATTGATTATGCTTCGATTTTCTCTGCATTTTTCTGAGGATCAAGGATCTGCGCCTTCACTCTTTTTCCAAGAAACAAATTGTTTAATATCTTCATTTGTTTGGGAGTGAAAAGATATGCGTTTTCCCTTTAAATACTCTATGAAATTCCCTTTAAATACCCCGCAAATTTTACTTTAAAGACTCTACGAAATTCGCTTTAAAGACCCTGCGAATTTCCGTATAAACATTTTGTGAATATCCCTTTAAAGATCTCTACGTGTTGCATGTATCCTCTGCAAATTTTTAGTGGATTTTATAACCTCTTCGAATTCATAAGGATCTACGCAATTTTTATGTATCCTCTGTGATTTTTTTTTTTATGGTTTTCATCACCTCTACGAATTCATAAAGGTCTCTGCATTTTGCATGTATTCATTGCGAATTTTTAGAGGATTTTATATCCTCTGCGAATTCATAAAGGTCTCTGCGATTTTTTTGTATCCTATGTGACTTGTATGCATCCTCTGCTTTCTTTTTTAGGGATTTTATCACCTCTGCGAATTCATAAATATCTTTGTGTTTTTATGATAAAGTTCACCTCAGTTCTCTATGTTTTTGGAGGAGTCAAAGGCTTTTTTCCTTCTCCCATTTCTCAACAAATTTATACATCAGACCTCAACGATTTTTTTAAAGGTGAGTATCCTCTGCATTTTTTCTCAGCGAACTCACAAAAGTGTCCCAGAGAGGTGAAACCGACCTGTGTTTTCCCTTGTTGTCCTCTTCTTTTTTCCCAAATAATTTCGGCCAACAAGGTGAATTATCCCTGGCAATTTATCCTTAACTGTCTCTGAGTTTCATCCTTCCTTGTCTCTACGTTTTACTTCACAAGCTCCGCGTTTTCCTCTTCCATGCTTTAATGTTCCTTTAACTGATAACCATTCTTACCCTTTGTTATGATATTGACCTTTCTTTTTAATTTAAAAACAAAGTTTTGGATTTTACCATGACAATTTTAAGGTGGTAATGCCTTTAGTTCCTAC
>SNQJ01S0052462.1:9723-42272 GCA_010110895.2 Picea sitchensis
AGTCCGCTTTGCATGATTAAATAGTCGATCGACATATACAAATCCTGATATTTCCAGTGGTTCTTTCAAATCTGCATTTGGAGCCAGGGAAGCTAGTCAAATGTTCCCTACAATATTAGGCATCATTTTTTCAAAAATGCCAGTGCATTTTTGATCCCTAACAGATCCTACTTATATTTTTAGTATATGATTATTGAATGTTAAAAGAAGATCAAAATACTCTAGTAAATCTATTGTTACTAAAAATGTAAGAAAATATAATATGGTATCAGAGTAGGTTATCTTCATAACATTCTAATAATTGGAAGGAATATTGTGAGAAAAAATGGAAGGCCACATTGTTGAGATTTGTTGTTGCACATGAAATTTATCGTTGCACAATTTTTTGTCAAGCTCGTTAACAAATTTATTGGAGGATGGTGAGATTAATTTTTCCATAGATCATCTTGACTTAGACTAGCACACCTCCTGGTGGTCTCAGATTGCAACTTGGTGAAAGTTGAAATTTCACCCCAAAACAGTAGTTGCAACAACTTTTTGTAAATCTCATTGAGCATTTATTGGGATGATTTTGGGACAAATTTAGCATATAGAAACTCGCCTTTTCCTAGCGCACCTACTGGTTCTCTCAGATTGATTATATATCAAAGTTGAAATTTTAGGGTTTGAGGCTTGTTGACATTTTTTTTTTGTCGTTGAACCTTATGATTCCAATTTTTACTTCTTCTTCTTGATATGATGTATTGTCTCAAATTATAAGACAAGTTGGATCCAAAAGGATCTTAGATATAGTTCATTGAGAGGAATCCCAAGAGTTGGAGGAAGAAATGGTAATGTCTCCTACAATATATGACAACTTGAAATCAAATGGGATAGTAGCAATTAAGACTCTAGGTTCTAGGTTTGATTGATGTATCATGATTTTTTTTATATTAGGTTTAATATTTGTTGCATCTCAAGAAAATGTTGTAGCTATGACAAAATACTTTAGAGGCGTATTACTTCCAAGTACTATTTTTATGATCATTATGCAAATGCTCATTGTTTAGTACTAATGATGCACTTGTTTGCAAGATGAAATTAATCTCCTCTAGGATATGTTCATGTTTTGTCTTTTTCCCAAGTAGATTCCTTGGAGATTTCCATGGAGATGTTCTTGTTTTGTTCTTGTCCCAGGCAGGTTACTTGTAAATTCCATGGAGGTTACCATGGAGATGTTCTTTTTTTCTTCTTGTTCTGGGTAGGTTACCATAGAGGAATGATTGGGCATGGGTGATATCTCTGAGAGGGAGCTAAAGTGATGGTTGTAGGTGGAAACATATTAGATGGTCTTTGAGACATATAGTATACTATCCAGACAAGGAGTTGTGTACATGACAATATACATCCATGTACCAAAGGAGAAAAGGACGAAGCTAGAACCTTCTAGAAAGAAGGGTACTTCTATGGGATACAAAGTGTCTCACATGGGGATTGATTGTGAGGAGCATAAGGCTCTGAAGGATGACTATACATATCCCTCTAGTTCAATTATTCACTCTTCAGATCATCAGGAGGAGTCAACAGATATAGAAGGGCCAGTGGATCTACCTAGAGATATTGCAGTGACCAGAAAGAGGCCAACATGGACTTATGATACTTTGCAGGATGCAAAGAGGCATGCAACTCCTAGTGACACTTTCAGGAAGAGAAAATGACCTCTGAGTTTCTTGAGTTATATGATAGTGATCAGTCACATTATTGATTCCAAAACCATCCAGTTATGAGGAGGAGTAGGTGGCTCGACTAGTGATGAGGTAGATGGCCCCACCAAATACCATCTCAAAGGGACCTAGAGTTCAAAGGGAGTCATTCCTAAGGATCGAGTAGGGAGAAATAGCCTCTCAGGATAGTTCATAGGAGATCAGACTTCATAGGAAGTCAACAGTTGCAGAGGGAGAAAATGGCTCCAAATATTGTACAAACTCAGAGGGAGTCAAGTTCTATGGAGAGAAAGACACCACACAAGTTTTCCAGCTATGTGGTGTTGATGAGTAAGATCATTGATTCATAACCTTCCACTTATGAGGAAGTTGCAAAGAAACAAGTGTGGAAGGATGTTATGATGGAAGAGTATCAATCCATCATGAAGAATGATGCGTGGGAAGTGGTTCTAAGACCATAATGGAAGTCAATAGTGACTTCCAACTAGATCTACAAGATCAAGCATGTTGTAGATGACAACATAGAGAAGTACAAAGATAGATTTGTGGCTATAGGATTCTCCCAGAAAGAGGGAGAAGATTATAACAAAACATTTTCTCCAGTAGCTAGGTACACTTCTATTATATCTATTATTTCTATTGCTTCTATTATGGGCTAGAAATTACACTAGATGGATGTAAAGACTACTTTCTTGGATGGTGTAATTGAAGAAGAAGTGAACATAGAGCATCCACAAGGTTTTTTAATCTATGGGAAGGAGTCCCATGCTTTTAAATTGAAGAAATGTTTGTATAAGCTTCAGCAAACACCTAGGGCATGGTATGCCAGAATAGACAATTATTTTATGAGCTTGGGGTTTAACAAGAGTGATGCATATCCCAAACTTTACTACAAGTTTGAAGATGGTTTCCCCTTGATATTGGTACTATATGTGGATGAATTTTTTCTTACAAGGGATGAGAATCTCATAGATGGGTGAAAGAGGGAGCTCACTTCAGAGTTCGAAATGAAGGATATGGGTCTAATGTACTATTTCTTGAAATTAGAGGTGTGGCATAGACCAAATGAGATCTTCCTTAGCTAAGGAAAGTACAAAGTTGAGATCCTTCAAAGATTTAGGATGATGGACTGCAAGTCCATGACCACACCTATGGTTACAAATATGAATCTCTTGAGTGATTCTTCTTTAGATTTGGTTGATCCTACAATGTAAAGACAGTCAATTGGATCCTTGATGTACCTGGTTAACACCGTGCCGTATATATGATTTACAATGAACACATTAAGTCGATACATGAATGAGCCTATACATGTACATTTGGTAGCAGTGAAGCATGTGTTGAGGTACTTGCATGGTATGGTTGGATATGGACTCAGATATATCTTAGACAATTAAGTGAAGCTGCAAGGTTATACAGACTCTGACTGGGCAAAGAATGTAGTGGATAGGAAAAAGCACATCAAGATGTTGCTTCAGTTTGGGATCAGGTATGATCTCATGGTTGAAAAAAAAACAATCGTTAATGGCACTCAATACAGTAGAGACATAATATATAACAATTAGTGTTGCAAAGAAATATGGCTTCAGAAGTTGCTTGTAGAGTTATTTGATCTAGAATTGGAGCCAACTTTGATATGCTGTGATAATCAAAGTTGTGTGAAGCTTTCAGAGAATCCATTATTTCATGACAAGTCAAAGCATATAGATATCAAATACCATTTCATTTGAGACATGGTGTAGAAATGAGTAGAGAAAATCTAGTACATAGCCACATATGAACATATATCATACATTCTCACCAAGCCTTTATCTAGAGTAAAGTATGAGTACTTCAAATACAAGCTTGGCGTGATGTAGAATTCCCACCCTCATTGAAAGAGAGTTGTGATGTTTCTCCTACAATGGGGAAATACTCTCCCTTTGGCCAAGGGATTCCCATATCAGTCATGTGAGGTGGCTAAGGGAGTAATGAGTATTATGGTACAAGTCTTGCCTAAGCCATGTGAAGTGGCTAGGTGTGATTGAGACTTGTAGCGTGGTATTTCCTATGCCATGTGAAGTGGCTAGGTGTGATTGGGACCATGGTGTAGCCTTTCTTAAGCCATGTGAAGTGGCTAGGTGTGAATGAGGCTATGTTGGTAGTCTTTCCCATACCATGTGAAGTGGATGGGTGTGATTGGGACTACTAGAAGAGAAACATCATAGATACTTGCAGTGTAGTATTGAGAATATGGTGGTAGTATTTCCCATACAATGTGAAGTGGATGGGTGTGATTGGGACTAATAGAGGAGAAAATTGTAGAAGAATACCTCCCTCTCTAAGAGGGATTGTTTATTTTTTGTAGCAGAATATTCCAAGAAGTCAAAGGAAGAACATTGAACRGTTGAATAAGCCCCAAAAATAAATATAATACCATAGAAGAGAAGTCATCCCAACAAGAAAACAATAAATTAATATTGAAGATCCCATAAGAGAAGTTGGCCCCACTGGAAAAATAATAAAGTAAAAATAGAATTTCCAGTAAGAAAAGTAGGCCCCAGTAAAGAGACTAAACTAGTATAAATGAAGGTGATGCCTTTGCTCATTTACACACACAAAAATCATCATCTCATCAAGGAAAAGGAGGCGCAAGTCTGAGGCAACCCTAGGAGACACTGCAATTGGGGTTCTTGGTGGGTTCTCTTGTGCAATGCCTCTAGAAGAGTTGCACTAGGGTTTTGAGGTGAGTCAATTTTCTACACTCGTGGGGGTTTGACAAGAAGAAGATATAAGTACCTGTTATAAGGGTTTCTTCATTATTGGGTTTGCTCTTGTGAATAGAGCTTGTTCATGGTTGTATTGTATTATCAGAAATATTCTCTCTAAGAAAATTTGGCTAGGTTTTTCCCCGAGTTTTGGTTTTCCTAGGATAAATCTTTGTGTCTTGTTTTGATTGTCTATTTGCTTCTAGATACTACTTATATTTTTAGTATATGATTGTTGAATGTTAAAAGAAGATCAAAATACTCTGGTAAATCTATTGCTACTGAAAATGTAAGAAAATATAACAAGTTGGTTATTATGTTGGTTTTGATTAACTCCAGCCATGGGTTGAGGATTCATAAAGATTATTTGTTTGTCTTCTCCTTCTCCTTCAGGATCATCTTAGGGTTCACCTCTGGGTGTTCTGGATGGTGATTCGAGAGGATAGGGAGGTCTACCACCACCACCAACAAATATGTAAGATTCTAAGTCAAAGTTTAAGGGTTCTAAAGTTCCTTGCATAACTCGAGATATGTTGTAATTGGGTGTCCCAACAGTTGAGCTTCCTACATGGGCAGCGAGGCTTTCAACAGACGGTTCTTCCCACATAGGTCTTCTTTGGCCTTAGGGTATGGAAAAGTCAATAGGGAGTTGGTTGGTTTTACTACTCTACTTTTGAGTCAACACATGCTCATAGGATTCTCCTATTATTGTATCTAGTTCTTATTTTGTAAATCTGTGAGGTGATGGAGATAGAGCCTTGGAATGAGTAGAGCCTCGTGGAAGAGAAACCTAAGCAAGAGTGTTCAGATAGTATGACTGAGGTAATAAATATTACTCTGGATCGGTATGATGAGAATAAATATACTGAGTAGTGTTTATAAGAAGAATAGAACATGTAGGGTTTATTGTTTTGTTAACAACCATTCAATTTGATGGCCTTCCTTCTAGTGCCATTTTTGTTGACGGGTCCAAATGGCATGTCAAGAAGGTAAGGGAGAATGCCTGATGACAGGTCCCAATTAGACATGCTGTCATTTGGGATGGCATTTCTGACTATTATGTGGGCATGGTTTCCACTCTAAGCTATTTTCTAAATATGAATATGAGAACAAAATGTTCTTAGATGAATTAAAAATATGAAACTAGACTAACTAATTGTTGTCTATTACTGGTCTAAATGCAATTCTAAGTTGTTCTAACCTATCTCGATCAAGAGAATACTAATAAATATGAGTATGGTGAAATATAATACCATTAGGATCATAAATAATTCATGTACGATAATGGTAAATGATAAAAATAATGCTACAGATACATTGACAATTAGTTGTAAAAATGCATTCATAACATCATTTCAATAATCAAAAGGAAACATATGACATCATGAGTATTTAGAATAAAGTGAATAAATAGTTCATACAACAAAATTCTATATTACTCAAACAAAAGATAAATGCACAAAGAAAAGTCTCATGTACATCCACTTAAGTCACAAATTCCCAAAATGCCTCTTGCTCTTTATTCCTTCCGAAGTAATAGTACCATCTCTCATTTACAAAGGGAAAAATTCCTCTTCTCATCATAGCATTCTGTTTTATAAAATAAGAGAGGTTGTTCACATTCTGTAACTATCATCSTGTTAGATGACAATTGCACTATTTTGTTTCACATTCTAGACCAGAACTTTACAATTTTTTATATGATAAAAAAAAAAGAGAGTCTATTACAAAACAAAATGATTAAGAAGTCTTATTTAATTGCATGTTGTCTTTGTACTCCTTCCATAGCTCGTAGTCTTTTAGGATTACATCAACTCTGATTAACTGCATCTTTTTTAGATCTATTTCACTATCACAAATATGGGTTATTACATCCATATTCATACTCTAATATGTCTGGTGAATGAAGTCCTTGGTTAGAGTGATCAAATTGGTTGGTTTTATAAGTTGTTCTCTCAAGACCTATTTATCCAATTCAATGATTTATTCAATAGTTTGTCTTCTATTATTTCTTCTGATCTCTACATCTACTATTCTTAACTCAGCTGAGGTTTCTTCTTCTAAGTCCACCATTACCTCCATTCCAAACTCTTTTAGTAGGCTATAAGAGGCTCTCCACAATCTCTTGCATGCTTTGATGACTAATTATTTTGTGCTCTTAGAAAGCTTTGAGCATCCATAGCAAGTGTTAGAGATCTCTCCTCTTGAGTAGTTCATCACTCTTTTCTTCACTATTTTCCTTTGTTAGCCATTGATAGTAGAAATAAGACTTTGTATTTGGGGACTCAAGATCCCTCCCAAGGAGGAAGAGGGGACTCATAAGTTCCCATATTTATCCAAGGAGTATCAATTAGAAGATCAATTTACTTGGTATATATCTCTTGAGTTTTCTTTGCGCATTCATTTCAAGTTATTAGTTGCTTAGTTTAGATTGATTTCCTTGTTGTTTATCTCTTGTTTATTTATGTTAGCTGAGCCACTAACCAACTAACTCTATGATGTTCTTTCTGGATAGCCTAATTAGATAGTTAAGGGACTCCTTTTTTCTCACTCTTGTGACAAAAAGAACCCAACACTTGATTTCATGTCTAGTTGTCTAGAATGACAGAGTATTAGGTGGACTATCATACACATCTTTCCAATCTATGATTTTTTCAAAGGCACCTTGGGCCTTTTGTTATTTTTTCCTTATGTATTCTACTTGATCATTCAATTTTATTTGGTCTCTTTTGTTTTTCTGAATTTCACCCAATATTCCAAAACATTCCTTTTGTACAACCCTGAGCTCCTCATGTGTAACTGTGGATTCTTCTTTGATAGTCTCTAAGACTAGGGTCCCTTGTTTGTTTTCTTATATGGTTATTTCAAGAACCTTATGATCTTTCTCTAATTTTACAATTTTATCTTCCAGATTCTCATTATAGATGCTTACTTCTAAGTGTTCTACTTGTAAGCTTCCCATTTCCTATGAATGTTTCGTCCTGATTTGTTCCATTTCATCTGAGTGAGTGAGCTTGAGATCTTCCAAGTATTCTCGGTGTAATATCTGGTTTATAATTTCCCTTTTCTCAAACTCATAATTTAACTTGTCCCTTTGGAGTTGTAATTCCTTTTCATTTCTTCTTTGCATAGTTGTTATGTTGTGTTAGACTTATTTTTTAATTCGTCGGATAACCTTTATTTTATTTTGTTTACAGTTTCTTCAAGCTCAACTAATCTGGTCCTAGATATATCCAATGCTTCTGCCAACTCATATAATGACATCACATTTTCACCTACAAATTCATTTAGGGCTAATGTAGTCTGTATTTTATTTTCTTTAGGGTCTAGGCTTGCTTTCCATTTGATATTTTTGTCATAGGATTCCTTCTTGATGGAAGATTCTCCCGTTTTTCTATTGTTTGTTCTCCTATCGATAGCCATGATTTTATTGGTGTAATAATATTCACCTACAACCACTACAACATCATCTAGTTCTAGTACCTAAGAATTATAAGATTTTTTTTTAGGGATGTCTGCTAGAGGAGTGCATTCTTCAACATGTATAGTAACTATACTTTCACTAGGGTTTGTCACAACTTTTCTTAACTCATATTTTTTATTCTTCTTTTCCTGCTCTGGTTATTCCTTTGATTTCTCTTTTAACTCAGTTTCCTTTTGTTTTTCCTCCTCTTCCTTCCTTCTCTTCTCTTAAGCTTCAACAATTAATATTTGCTTCTCTTCATCCTTCGTCTTCTTCTTTTCCTTCTCTACATTCTCTTCGGCCTTGGCTTCTTTTTCACTGTTCTTTTTCTTTTTCTCATCTTGTTAAGTGATCTTATTTTCTAGCTTTTCTTTCTTCCTTTGATGGAACCTCTCTTTTGCTTCCCTAGCTTTATTTGATCTGTCTTCATATTTTTGTGCTTCTTCCCTTTCCTTAGCCTCCATATTTTCTTTTTCCTTTTTCCAACAACATTCTAAATTGTTTTGTCATTGTGCTCCTTTCTTCATCTTCCTCATTTTTAAAATTTTCTCTAGTTGACTCATCTTGTAGCCTCTGCAACACTTCTTCAACAAAGAAATCTCCTTTGAAGAGGTCTTCGACAAAGTTTACCTCATGGATGACTTGGTATGTCAACTTGATAAATTTGATATGGTCATACACAATGTTGTGGGGATCATGCCCCTTTAAGTTTCCTGTGCATAAGCATATTTCCTTCAGAGCCTCGACTTCCTTCTTGGCATGGGGTTTATTAGATAATGCATACCTTCCTATGTGCAATGGAAAACTAGACCAATATTTCTTGTTTTTCTCTAACAGATATGTTGTGATTCCTTTATCTACTGTCTCATATGAAACTTCTTGGGCTAGCAACTTGTCAGGAACATACTTGGGTAATAGGTGTGGTGGTCTATAACTATCGTTAATTCTGATATAGATGTAATATTTATTATCATACCAATATCAAATTTCGTTTAGGGATGTTATGGCCCCTTGTGATATCAGGAAAACCCCAAAATTTACCTTGTACAATGGGTCTAGGAATTAATCACATATGTTGTAAAAGTGCTCCTTGTAGTTTAAATCCCATAGTTCTGAGCAATAAATATGAATTTGGGTCTGACTCAAAGTCCAACTCCATTCAAAAGCAGGAAAATGGATGGCATAGCAAATTGCATCAATGAGGTAGGTCGACATATAAAAGCCAAGGTTTTTCATACCTATTGCTTCCTTAGCTTTGTTGAATATGCTAAATTCCAGGATGTTTTCCACAAATCATAGTTAGTTTATCATATAATAAATCATAGATATCATTTAATTCATATCATACAATATATGTACCTTATTGCTAGGATATTTCATAGGTATTTCAATTCGGTCTATTGTTACAATATGAGTAATTACACTTTCACATATTTTTCAGAGGTAAATAATGTACTAATTGGGGTTAAAACAGAGTCTATATATTTTTCCTTTTCAACCAAAACCCTATGTAATTAATGTTTAGCATGTTATAGTCTTCATTGGTTCAGATCCGTATAATCTCCATCAATTTCTTCAAGAGTACTCTATGTTTGTTATCATAAGCTTGTCATTGGAGAAATGCAATCAGGTGATGTTACAAACAACTTTTTTGAGAGTGTAGTCATCATGTGGGTTCATCGAAAGAGTTTCCTTTGAAGCGATTGAGGGTATTGAGATATTCTGATGATGATTCTGTTATAATATTCAATTCTATCTTGAGAAGTGTGTTAAATTAATGAAGGTAACACATTTGTTCTTGTATGTATTTAACATATATGGTCCTTTTTAATTTAACCTTTTCATTTATACTATATTAGCATTTGACCATCAGGCCAAGACATTGAATAGGAGGTAGTAGTGCTGAGAGGGTAACCTCAAGATGTGCACTTTTTCAGTGTTGTCGGAAGAGTCTATCAAAGGGTGAGAACATAATTGATCATCGTATGTTCTGGGGATGATTCCTTCAAAAGTACACACCAATCAAAGGGTTAGACAAAGTGTATAACACATATAAAATGGTCTATGGCTTGGTGAGGAACCCACCATTGCACAACTTGTTGTAGTCGACTCATTGGATTCCTCTTGGCTAATCACCATTCGACATGTAAGAATCAAGTGAATGCTTCATGATAATCACATATAGCTCATGTAACAAAATGAATGCATTATTGTCAGAAGATGTGGTCAAGAGGGAACATGCTTGTTGAATGCAATACCTTTCAATACAACCTCTTGACGATACTATTGAAATAGGATTGTCTAAAGGAGGCATTGTGAACTGTAGGATAGGGTAGAGTTCAACAAAAGAGACCCGATAGATCTTGATCCATGATTGTATGGGTATAGATCATGTGTGCACTCATAGAGGATCTTTCTGAAAGGAGATTTGGGTCCCATTTGGGATGGAGAGTGGGGGGATGAGAAATGAGACCTTAAGAGATTCCTACACATCACAATTCCTTAGTTTACTTCCAGAGATGACATATATAATAGTATTTGTATGTAGGAATATCTAGTCAAGTTAGTAGTGATGAACCCCTTGCTTAAATTTTAATAGGTAAGTACCCACATAAGTTCTCTAAAATGGATCATTTTAGTGGGGTTGTTGTAGAGGGAACAACACTTTGAGATCCCTCTATTTGAATTCTAGATAGATGCAGATGATTTGGAGAAATGGTTGAATCTATTAGAGGGATACTAGTTTGTTCAAAAATTTTCCAACACTGAAAAGATCACCTTCACTCTCCTTAAATCCCTTCCCCATGTCAAATATCGATGTGAATGTTACTAGGAGAGACATAACGAATATGAGTCTATGAAATTCAAGACAAGATCCACTTGGGTGGCCTTTATTGATGTCGTAAAGGAGGAATTATACTTTATTGGAAACTATAATGACCAATACATGAGATGGGAAACTTTGTGTCAGGAAAGAGACCAAATAGTGCTAGTGTACACCAACATCTTCCATACCTTGCGCTCAGATTTGGGTATCAAATACTCCGAGTGACACCTAGTCCTGAAGTACTGTGGTGTCCTACACATGTACATCCAAATGGAGATGGGTTTTTTGGAAATCTCTTCACTGGGAGCCACTTATTGATACAATGTCAAAATTGAGAAAAAAAATTTAAACAGTGAAATAAATGAGAGTTTGGATCTGCAAATCTGCAACAAAAGAAGCATGGTAAAGGTGACCCTAACTCACAGAAAAAGGGACAAAGAAAGGAAGTTCAAACTCAAGACAAAAATTCTAAGCCACAGGAAAAGAAGGGTAATAGGAAGTCAAAAAATGACACTAGAAAGTGGTGCGAGTTCCACAAAATCCCCTAGAACAACACCAATGAATGCAGCTCAAAAGAGTCATTGTTGGTCGAGCTTAAAGAGAAAGAGTCAAAACCTAACTCAGACTCTAATTCAGAACAAGATAAGGGAAAGTGGATCATTGATGTAGAAACCATTGCTACCATTGCTACCATCGCAACCACAAAGATCTGACCAGACAAGTTAGAGGAACTTGAGGAAGGGGAGCACCTATTTCATTCACAGATGTGGGTGAAAGGTACCTTAGTACATTTCATTGTTGACAATGAGAGTCAGAAGAACCTGATCTTAGCCAAGGTCATCAAGATAATGAATTTGTTGATTATGCCACACATCCAACCATACACCATCGATTGGTTAAGCTAGGGACGGGATATTCATGTAATTTAGTAGTTTCGTGTGTCCTACAACATCAAGCCCTTAAAAGATGAGGTATTGTGTGATGTTTTCCCACTCGAATTTTGTGATGTTCTTTTAGGAAAACGTTATATGTGGAAATGTCATGTTGTTTATGAGTCCCAACCCCGTAGTTTCATTATTACTTTGGGAGGTCATCCCTGCAGGGTACCATAGTTAGTTCCAATTACTGCAATTCCATTGATATCAACAAAAAAATTACCAAAGTTAATATCTTAGACTATGAAGTTTGTTGTAATGATCCCAAGACAAATTCTTTCTTGGAATCACTAACTACTACTAATTTATTGAGTTTTTAAGTGCATACAAGATTCATCAACACATGGAGATCACAATATATTCAAGATGTAGAAGCACAAGCAAATATCTGACCTTTTTATTATGAGCAATGTAAGATCAATACAATAGATGGTCGATCTGGCATAAACCTCGGATGGCCGTACAAGCAATAGATATGAGTTGCTACAAAATGCTCCCGACAATACAAAATGAGCCTCCAAAGGCTGGATATACAATGAAGACTAAATCAAGCAGATCTGAGACGTACTAATGCTCAACCTCCAAGCTGGAAAGTGCCACGTCCTGCTAGAATGCTGAAGTCCTGAATAATTATGCCCTGCTACCAAAAGTGTCCAATCATCCAGAGAAATATGCCAAATGATAGATCGGGCAACTACAAGGAAAATATGCCAAATGATAGATCGGGCAACCGCAGCGAAAACTCAGATGTCCAAATTCCAAAATCAACTCTCAAACCCAGAGATCCTACTCCACTGAATGGTGCGCCCCACCGGATGACTGAAACCCGAAGGTTTGACCCTCGATGAAGCGAGATTCCAAATGATTCGAAACTCTCCAAGAATATAGATCGGGTGATGGTAAGAACAACCCAAAAGTTCTAATCTCAAAGATCCTCTCAATCGTAGATCCGAAATTTCCATCGAATGGTGCGCCCACTGATGATCAAACCTCTAGTAGGTTTAATATCCCCGAAGATTGAGGCCTCCAAATGCTCTGAACTATCCAAGAATATAGATCGGCTATGAGAATCCCCGTGGGAGAAGTTTTCTGCCTTAATCTCAAGCAGTTCTCCCTAGATATGAGTTTTACTCAATCACATGATGTCCCCTATGGCTCCAAATGTCCCAATCTGCAGACAACAGAATGATGATAACCCTCCGTAAAATCCCTCAAACTGATGGTAATGCCCCTGCAAACAAAACCCAATCACGAATGGCCCTAGGCCTCAAGATAGCCGATCGAATCCACCGATAAACTGCTCGATACTAGAATGGTGGGAGGAGTTCCTTTTCATCCCCGGTGACCAAGTCAGGAACAGCAGAGTGTGGATATTTCACCACTGTTAGTTTCTCACAAGGGTTTGTACGATAAAACCCCCAAACTTAATGCTCAGAGCAATAGCAAATGCTAATCCAAAACTTAATGACTAATAGGTGCACCCCCACCTCTTACTTATAATTTTTCCTTTTCCTTCTAACTTCATGGAGTTAGGTTAACTCCCGTGGTTAATCTTCTATTCTTCTCGCTGGAGTTATCTTTTACTCCTTCTTTTCTTAAGTCAACTTAAAATATAACTTTTAACTTCTTTGACTTTTCCTTTTAGTATGTGAGACTATGACCTAGTGGGGTGCCCAGGCCAATGAAGCCTCATTATCTCTAAGAGGTGGGGACATTACGTCTTCCTCGCTTGAAATTGCTTGTCCTCAAGCAATTCCAAACCCGCTTTCAACTACAGTTCGCTTCCCAAGTAAGTATCCTCTACCGGCAAATCCTTCCACCTCGATTAGATACCCTTGATGCTTCGGCTCGAGCCTCTCGGACTTCTAAGACCTCCTCCGGAATCAAAACAAGCCGCCCCTCCTCATCCATGGGAGGTAATGCCTCAATAGGCCGGACATGTTGACCGAGGGCTTTCTAAGGCACGAGACATGGAAGACACTGTGAATTTTGCTACAATGTGGAAGCTCCGTACCATGTTACCGCCTATCCTCCTCGCTTAACTCGGGGTGAAGGTCCAAAGAACGTATTGCAGCTTTCCACTTCACTTCTTTTTAATGGAGGTTCGTTTATATGGTTGTAATCTCAAGTAGACTAAATCGCTAACCTCAAAGGTACGACCAACTCTATGCTTGTCTTCTTGGAACTTTTGTTGGTTTCTGGCGCTCTCCTGTAAATGATCCTTCACCTCTCGGAGAATGTCTTGGCTCACAGATTCAATCTTTGTACCATCGACCCCCGGCCACCAAATGCAATCTCCACAATCGATAAAGGATCATAGCTATATAAATATCTTAAGGGTGACATGCCAATGGACATATGTTGGGTGGTGTTGTAGCAATATCCCAAATGTAACCATCTCACTCCATGCTTTCATATCCCGCTACATATTTCGAGGTATACCTTTCCACCCATTTGTTGACTATCTCAACACCATCTGTCTGAGGGTACGATATATTCTAGTACTAGGAGTCAATGCTTACTCCACTAATATATATGAACAAATTCCCGCCAAAACGTACTCATGAATCATGTCCCCGCCATCGATGATGGTTTTGGGTAGCCGTAGTCTCAACACCTCTCCGGGAAAAATAATTCGCCACCTGTGCTGCACTGGAGTTTGTGGCTATGGGAAAAATGTGCAAACTTCGCCAACCTGTCCACCACTACAAAAAAAATGCAATCTTTCCCCGCTCAAGCAACTCCCAAGGATGAAATCCATGGACATACTTTCCCACTTTTGCTCCTCGGAATAGGTAAGGGTCGCGAACAATCCCGCAGGTGCGTGTGCTCATCCTGTTTTCTTGGTACAGTGCATTCTTTGACATGCTTCATCACATCTTCCTTGAGGCCTTCATGCAAACCTTTCTCTCACCTTCCCGTATGTCTTACTGATGCCCCGATGCTCCTCAAGCATTAGTGAGCAGACATGCATGTAAGATCTTAGCTTCTTTGAGAGCTAATCCGTGAACTAAAAGATCCCACTTTTGTAGGATGAGGTCATTTATGACCCTAAAGTTGTCAATATGTATTTGTCCGTCCAACAATTGACAAGTTTAACTGATACTTTTCATATTCCACTATCAAGCGTTCTTCCAAATGGATCGACATAGCACTGCATATGGAAAAAAATGGATGGCCTTCTCGATAACGCATCGGCCAATTTATTGTTCTTTCCTTTGACAATTTCAATGTCAAAGTCGTAGGTTTGTATTTTTATTACCCATTTTGTTGTCTTTCATTCAAATTCTTCCGCTCCAATGATATTTAAGACTATTATGGCCTGATTTGACCACAACCTGCACCTACCAAATATTGCCTCTAATTTGGCTAGTGCTTGCATGATAGCCAGCATTTTTTTTGTCATAAATGTTGTAAAGCAGTTCAGACCGAAGTTTCCTAATTTCTCATAGGCAAGGTGCTCGTTTCAGATCAACACGCTTCCTATACCTTCAGGCATCACACTCCAAAGTGAAGGGTATGCCGGAATCAGGAAGAGCTAGAACCGGGCAAGTCATGACCTTTCATTTTCTCCGGTCAGACTTCTGGGCCTCATCATTCCATTTGCGTATCCTTTTGGTCGTCACCAAGGGTACTACGCTGAGAAACCTTTGACAAATTTCCTATAGTATGCATAGGCCTGAACTTCGCCTTCGTGGAGTGTTTTATAGCTATTCCTATCGGATTTTTATTTCTCCGTAATTTTCTCTGCCATTCCAAACTCACACTTGGATTCTTTATCATATAACGATTGTTCCTCCATGATCGATAGGATTTGGTCCTATTATGTCGGCTGTGTTCCTCCCTGTGTCTTGCTGCGAAATGAGCAAGTGTCATCAAAGAATACCAACAAGTGTTTCCTTAGCCGTTTATTGAACATATGGTTCATGCAAGACCTAAATGTGATGGGGCATTGGTTAACCCAAAGGGCATCACCAAAACTCGTAATGGCCAGTGACACTTCCAGAAAGGTCGCTTGAAATGTCCTCCTCCCTCATCTTGATTTGATGGTAGCCCGAGCGAAGATCAATTTCTTTGAAATATATAGCTCCATGCACCTCATCCAACAACTCATCAATCCCGGGTATGGGATACCCGCTTTTGATCATCTTTTATTCAAAGCCCGTAAGTCAATGCACATTCTATTGTTCCATCCTTCTTCTTCACAATTTCAAGACTATCGAATTTACAAATGGGCTTGAACTTGGTATGATGTGTCCCATGTCTAGAAGCTCCTTGATGGCCTTCTTGTCTGCTGCCTTTCTTATACTTTGGATGCCTATAGGGTGTGGTGATACCGTGCTTATCTCAACTTCTAGTAGCCTTCAATGATAAAGCTCAAACCTCGCCGGTGGCACACCCGAGGAATCGCCCAACACTTTATGGTAGTGCTTCTTGTCATGATTCTTTTGATCTCCTCGTGTAATGCACCTTTCCCTTCTCATCCACTGTTGAGATTCATATTCACGCATATACAATTTCTTCCTTCTCAAGATGGTCTCATCCTTCTTGGCCGCGACCACTTCCTCGCGTAGGTTACCATGCTCCTCGAAGCACAACCTTTCGTCTCCTTCCCACAAAGGACATTTCCATGGTCTTGTAATTTGTGCAGATAACCGTGCGTCGAAATAATCGCATTCCTAGGATGATGTTGGTATCGAAGATCCATCACATACACATATCCCCGGACCAAATCATACCTTCCCAAGGTGAGTTTCATACCGGTATGTATCTGTTACGTAATAGTACTACCACCGCCACCTCCACTTTGCAATCCTTCAAACTCTATCAGAGGTATGTGCCTCCTCTTCAAGAATGCCGCATCAATGAAATTGTGGAAAGATCCTCCATCAATCAACCCATTAATTCTCTCGCCCTATATGACCCTCTCATTCAAGGTGTTGAACTTGCACCACCGGATAGATGCTAACGTAGTCTTCTCTCCAGCTGCACAGTCTAATTCTGGAACCTCCTTCGTCAGCTTTTAATGTTTCGCCTTATGTTTTGTGGTATTCCACTCACTCATCCTCTTCTTCATCATCCGAGGTGACCTCAATGTAATGTACCTGCCCTCATCCCATGCACTTGTGTGAGGATTCCATGGCTCCTTGCATGTAGAAGTGTAGTTTCTTCTTCCCGCCTCCTGGTGTTGTGTCATCTATTCTCGCCATGACCTCTTTGTCATAACCCTTATTGTCACGTCCTCCCTGGTTTATTTGATGCCTTTGATCTCTTCCACCATTGTTGCTAAGAGGTGTCCGGTATAAATTTTTGGTTTAGCAAATTAGATCCAGATCCCTCGCTTTCCAAATGGCTTCTCAGAGGTCAGAAGTCTTGAAGGTCTTAACCCAACCCTTCAAGGGTTCCATCAATCCTTCTCAGAAGAGCATCATGAGCTCCTGGTTGGGGATATATTTTGCACCATCACTGCCAACCTATCGAACTCATCAATGTATGCCTCAACCGACATGTTTGCTTGATGCCAAGGAGTTCCGAATGCACTCAGACTTCCTAGATCAAATCTATCAATGAGCCTCCTCGAAAGGAATTCTATATAGGATACAATCTGGTTGTGTACGAGTGTGGTGAGCCCATGGTACCACCAATGTACTTTGCCATCCAAGTACATAGTGGCAAACTTACCAGCTCCATCTCTTTCATGGGGTTGTCGTGGGGTATCCAGCTTTTGGACCCATGCTTGTGTTGTTATCTTAGCCATACCATCAAAGTATATGGAATCTCTATCTTCCCCGCCTTTCGCCAAACTCAAAGTTGCCCCTATGGTTCATCCTAGGCCGGTTTCTGAACCTGAGTTGACAAAACTGGTCTAGGGACATCTGTCTTTGAACTTCTACATTCAAGTTGTAGTATTCCCTGGTGCTCCTCGCTAATTGTGCCACAAAATCTTCAACCTATTCATGTTGCTCCCAAGCCATTCAGAATGTGGGCATGTATGGTCCGGGTTTAGCTCTGCTACCTGAGCGTTGGCCTAGCAGTTCATCTGTGAACACCGGCACATATGATTATGATTGGTCCTGCTACTTATCTGCCCATGGAACATGCCACTTCCAAGACTTCCTTTGGATCCTCGTGCTTTCTCCGGGTTATATATAACTTCCTCATGGGTTCCACCTGCACTTCCAGCTCCTTATTCTACATACGACGTGTGATCTTGGCCCCTATGGGTTACTTTCTTGCACGTAAGGTCGCTTATCCTAGTTTGTTCTCGCCATTTTCTAGAGATTCTCATCAACTTTCTTCTGCTGTTTCGTAGGATTTCGCCTCGCCTCTTCTCATGGTTTCTCGATACTGGCCCAACCGTCGACCAATGCTTTCAGGCGTTCATGTTTCTGTTGGAACTTACAGTATTCACATTAAGAGAGCTGCCCCGGGAGGCTCATGGTCGTCTCCTGACTCTTCTATTTCTACCTCTATTTCATTGTTGTTTATCTTCCTTCGACTCATGGCAATTCAGATTGGGTGATGCACTGATTCTCCACGTGTTTGGAGGATCGAGGTTCGATAACACTGTGAATAGATCCCACAAATTCTTTCTTGGAAATCACTAACTACTACTATTTTGAGTTTATGCATACAAGATTCATCAACACATAGAGATCATAATATATTCAAGATAAAGAAGCATTACAAAGATCTCGACTTTTATTATGAGCAATGTAAGATCAATAGATGGTCGATCCGGCATAAACATCGGGGATGGCCGCATACAATAGATATGAGTCGCTACAAAATTCTCCCGACAATAAAAAATGAGCCTCCAAAGGCTGGGTATATAATGAAGACTAAATCAAGCAGACTTGAAATGCATTTCATACTCAACCTTCAAGCCGGAAAGTGCCACGCCCCGCTAGAATGCCGGGTCCTTAATACCCTACTACTAAAAGTGTCCAATCATCCCGGTAGAAATATGCCAAATGATAGATCGGCAACGAAGGAAAACCCAGATGTCCAACAATTCCAAATCCACTCTCAAATCCTGTAGATATGAATTCCTCCAATGAATGGTGTGCCCTCCTCAGGATGACTAAAACCCTATAATTTTGTCCCTGATGAAGGAGTCCTCCAATTTCTATGAAACTCTCCAAGAATATAGATCGGCTATGAGAACCCTGTGGGAGAAATTTCTGCCTGTATCTCAAGCGACCTTTAGACTGAAGTTTCATCAATCAGATGCTCCTATGGTTCTTGTGATGTCCCAACTGGCAGACAAATGTAGAAATGATGATAACCCTCCAGAAAAAAACCCTCAAACTGCACAAGATCTCGAAATGCATTAATGCTCAACCTCCAAGCCGGAAAGTGCCACGCCCCGCCAGGAATGATGAAGTCCTCAATAATTTTACTGCTACCAAAAGTGTCCAATCATCCTAGGAAATATGCTACAATGATAGATCGGGCAGCTGCAAGGAAACCCAGATGTCCAAATTCCCAAATCCACTTTCAAACTCCATAGATCTGAATTATCCACTGAACAGTGTGCCCTAATCGTGGATGATCGAAACCCTAGCTAGTTTGACTGGCGGAAGGAGACTTCAAATGCTCTGAAACTTCCAAGAATATAGATCGGGTGATGGTAAAGAACAACCTAGAAAGTTCAATCTCAAAGATCCTCTCAATCGAGATATGAAATCTCCATCAATGGTGCGCTCACTTGATGAATGAAACCCCAGCGTGTTCGGTCTCCATGAAGGAGGCCTAATTTCTCAAGCTCAAGAATATAGATCGGGCTAAGTGAGAATCCTGGGAGAAGTTTCTGCCCGATTCAAGCAAATTTCCCTAGATCCGGAAGTTTCATCGGAATCACAAGATGTCCTTATGGCCTATGATGTCCTAATCGGCAGACAAATGTAGAATGATGATAACCTTCCAGAAAACCCCTCAAACTGACGGTCATGCCCCTGCAAACAAAACCCAATCCTGCCGGAATGGCTCTAGTCTCTCAGATAAGCCGGATCGAATCCTCCTCGAAAAAAACTGGCTCGGAGCTAGAATGGTGTGGGTGGAGTGTTTTATCCCCGAGACCAAGCTGTGGGAACAAGGTGAGGATATTTCACCACTGAAGTTGTTCCCAAGGGTTTGTATAGCAAACCCCAAACCTAATGCAATGCTCAAGAGCAATAGCAATGCTAATCCAAAACTGTAATGAATAATGGGTGTGCCCCAAATTTTACTTATATTTTTCTCTAATCCTCTCATATTAGGTTAACTCCTGTAGGTTAATTCCTATTCTTCGTTGTGAGTTATCTTTTACTCCTTTCCTTTTCCTTTCTTAAGTCAACTTAAAAATATAACTTTTAACTTCTTGACTTTTTCCCCCCTTCAGTGTGAGACTATGACCTAGTGGGGGTGCCCAGGCCACTGAGTCTCCTCATTACCTCTATAAGAGGTGGAGGACATTACATTTGTCCACTTCCTGGTTTGGTCTGAAGGTGAATGAAAGGTCACTGCGACCACCACAAATTCAACAGACGGTATCTCTAAACAACAAAAGCACATGGAAAATATTGTAGAGTAGTACAAAGACCTCTTCACTTCACCTATAGAGGTGACTCTACACTTTCAGGTCAAATGTCTCATTGATTTTATACCCAGTTCCCCCTTACCCAATGGTACAATATACAGATGCTCCCTTCTAGAGAATGAGGAAATAAATCATCAAATTCATGAGTTCATCCAAAAGGGCCACATTCAATCAATCTCCTCACCTTGTGGGAGCCAAATTGTGTTGGTGCAGAAGAAGGATGGGACATGGAGGATTTGTATTGATTATAAATCCTTAAACAAAATCATTTTCAAGAGTCAATACTCGATCCCATGAATTGATGATGTTCTTGATCAACTTAAGGGTTCCAAGTTCTTCATTAAGATTGATCTGAAGTCAAGTTATAAATAGAACCAATTGATGTATGGAAGACAACCTTCAACTCTAAAGGCCTCTTTTAGTGGTTGGTCATGCCTTTTGGATTGATTAATTCTCCAACAAAATTCATGAGGATGATGGATGATATATTGTGGAAATTCATAAGATATTTTATGGTCATCTGTTTGGATGACATCCTCATCTTCAGCCAAACCTGGGAAAAGCATTTATGCCACATTTAGTAAGTCCTAAGCACCCTACGAAAACACAATTTATATGCCAACCTATAGAAATTTTCATTTGGCATTGTTGATCTACATTCGTTGATCAATGTTGGAACATACATATCCATCACCAGTCTTATTATTTTTCTTCTCATGTTCCTTGTATATTCTATACCTAGTCGTTTCTTTCCCTTTGAAATGTGAGTTGCAGATCAAGCTATCATCAAGTCTATAGGTCTAAAAACTTGCAAGTCTATACCTAGTCACTTTTCTTACCTCACTATCTCAATATTTAGTCATTTTTTGTGTTGTGGGAATCCTATTGCAGGAGACCAATCTACTCCTTATCCTGCAAATACCCATTTCTCGCAACCCACAAACCTGCAGCACTTAGAGTGACCCATTCTATTTTTATGTCATGTATAATGAATTGCTTACCTTCTCATACTTAGTTTATTTTCTTGGATGTGGATGCAGGACAACCTTCCATTGCAATATCACGTCCTCTAAAATGACTCATCCACTTTCGTAACCCGAAAAAGTGATTTTTCTTATACTTAGTTTATTTCACCATTGTGGATGCAAGAGCCCCTCCATCTTATCTTTTTGATTCTCCATACCCGTAGTCCCACATCCCGCAATCCCACACTCATCAATATGCACATTCCATTCTCCACTTTACATTCCCATACTTAACCATTTTTCATGTTTCCCAACATTATATCACCATTCTCAATATCATTTAATTCATCTCCACCATGTTAGCCACCACTTGTGTGAACCTAAATACCATTATTAAGTGGCATAGATTTCATAAAGTCTTTGTAGTAAATTCAAAATATGATTATGAAAACTAACAAATTTGAAATATGAGCTACAATAACAGTTTCTAATCAAGGAAATACATGATAAATTTAATAAATAATTAAAACACCCCTCTATAAAAATATTATATCGACAAGAGTGCCACCTATTCATAAAAATATAAATCAATGTAAAGACATGTCAAGGAAAATAAATGACTTGTATTGCAGAGACACACTCAACACTCTTGGATGAGAAGATCACCAATTCCATTGGTCACAAGCCTATAAGTGGTATTTGGATCTTCCCCTTGCAGAGAAAGAGTTAAATAAGGTTTGGAGTTCATGAATAGCATTGGTTAGGTGTATTCCTAAGGTGGAATATTTCAAAGAAATGGTACTTTGGTGCGTTGATAAGTTGGACGCTGAATGGAGAATTATTCAAATCTAAGGGAGGCCACCAATTTCTTTTCCCCCCTCGATATCCAGGAACATTTTGTGACTTCCAAACCCCACTATGTTGTTTAAGAATGACAAAGCAAACAATTTTCTCAAGGAACACCAAGGAGGATCAGAGCTACTCGAAAATTATCTCACCAACCTGAGAATTGACAACAATTCTACTCAAGTCAAGGTAAGTTCTCTGAAATACCTATAAAAATATTTTTCCTAGATTTTTGCTTGAATAATTGGACTAGATTCCACGACCTCTATGTCTAAATAGATTTTGTACATTCTTCACTATGTTTTTCATGAATACGCCATAATTAAGTAGGTCCGAACCATCTCAAATGATATTTTGTTTCAGCTGAGTGGCCTACGAAAAACCATAAAATTTTATGTGACTTTGTATTTGGTCTATGTTATTGTTTACTGTCACATATTTGAAGACTTTCCTAGAGCAAGGAATGATGATTTTAAATAGGAACCAACTTCTGTTTGGTACCCGAATTTATGGAGACATTAATACCAATTCAATTTTTATGTGGTCCAATATAATTTTATGTCCACTTTCAAAAAATTGATTCATGGTCTTACTGCATCAAGGTTTTCACTTGAGGTTGCATCATTTCTCGCTGAGAAAGGAATTTTTGAAACTTTGGAGGAATTCATTCTTTTGAGACTATTTGGGTTCCAGGGGAAACCCTTTCTATTACCTTTCTATGTGTCTAATCAACTTTTTGTCATCAAAGTGTGTAGATAGTATAAGTACTGGGCACACATTTTCAACAAAAAAATAAAGAAATAATTTATTCCATTTCCATGGAGGCTTGGTGAAATATTTTTCAAACATATTTCCCATTTAGATGAATTTGTTGGTCAATTGGACCAACTCAATTTGAAAGAATCATAATCCATCAAGTGTTTTATTCCTACAAAATCACTTTCTGTACACATGTCTCTAGTTGGATATTCATCATATTTTAGTAAGTAAGAGAAATTTGAAGGAGGAGGGGGAGATAACCAAAATCTCCCTGAGGCATCTATTGAAGAAACCCTTAAGAACATTAAAGAATTGACAAACACCGATGAGTTCCATAGGAAGAAGGGTAGAGAGGAAACCATTTAGAACCCTAATTCACCCAATGTATCCCAAAAAGGTGACAAGAAAAAAAACTAGAAGTAGTGATCTGGAACGAAGAAGGACATCTATTGGAAATTCATAAGAAAATGGAGATAAAGACCCTACAAAGAAAATAATGGAAAATCTCACACTATACACACTTCCATAAAGAGGAAAAGAGAAACTCAAAAAACAGGACAAGATGTACCTGAAATTGAAGAAAGTCCCAGAGCCATGGAAGTAGATGATGTAATAGAAGAACCTAGCTGGTCGGAGCAAAGATTGATGGAAACTAGGGAAATTGTTGAGGATATGGCTTCCCAAGAGCCAAAAATATTTGAAGAAGACTCAGTTACACTTTACCATGTGACCTACCACAAGAATTAAAAGAAATACTAATAGAAAAAATAAATATGAAAAATAAGAAAGTCGCTGAGAAATGGAAATCAGAAATCAATTTTCATGAGGTTCCACCCGAGAAAATTGTAGAATTTCATGATGCAATCGGGGAAGCATTGAAGGAATCCATTTTTTACATTGAAAATGAAAATTTATTTTTAAAATAAAGAATAAAAGAATTGGAGAAATCTCTAATTCCAAAACCATTATTTGTCGAACCAATCACTACAATTCAACCAATACTTACCCTTGAAGATGTCCCATAAAATAGTTCCAAATCGAAAGGTTCGTCTAGTTTACTGTTGGTTGTAAGAAAATATGTTGGATATGGTATCTAAAAGAGAATAGACTTAATCTTTGAAATTTTGGAATTGGCACATATTTCAACTAGCTTATCAACAAGGATTATGCACTTTAAGGAATATATCCTAAAATACTTAGAGAATGATGAAGAATTTTATAAAGAAGCAGTGGGAACAATTGCAACGAAGGTTTCAAGCTTGAGTGACACACACAGAAGGGAACACAACCTTCCTTCCAATATTTGAATGAAATAGATTAATGCTTTATGTCTTAAAAGAATAAAATGTCTAAGAGAAATGTTGTATGAGTGTGATGTTGTTAAAATTAAGAGGGGTGACATATTTTTGAAACTTGTTGATCTTACCAAATAATTAGATGGCTTGCACTCACTAATGGATACAATATTTTTTTCAAAAGGGAAACTATTATAACAATTAGAGACATTAAAAGTTGCATGGGATAATGAATTTAGTGACTTAGTTGAATTCTTCTAAGAAGAATTAGAAAGGTGGCTTGTTAGATATATAAATAAGAATGATGTCATTTAGGACATGTTTCACAATTTAAACATTGATTTGAGAGAATTGGAGAATGAATTATTCGAAATAAAGACCAAGCATGAAATAACAATTGCTCTTATGAGGGAGTATATAGAGAAATGGTTTGATGAGGGAGTATATAGAGAAATGGTTAACAAAGGATTTACTTAAGATAATTGATACATATCAACAAGAAGAAGTTACAACTGTTATGCCATCTCCAACACAACAACAACAATCTATAAAAGATGTCTCAACAAGAAAATGACAGTTTGGAATTTCCATAACAATAAGTTGAGTAGTCACTTTGTTCTTTCCTTAACCAATTTTCATCTTCAGTCAATTGTCATTTTTCATTTTTTGTTCCCAACAACCTGTGAAACCTAAGGTTGACCCCTGATTGCTTTCCTTTGTATTCTAGGTCTATTTTCATTTTATGGTCTATGGGAGCCCCATCCTATTCCTCTTTGAAGGAAAAACACAGTTCACTTTTATTGTAACCCTAGACATTATTACTTATTTTATTGAAGACATATATTATTTTTTGAGTTTCATAGAGAACTAGTTCGGGACATAACATTGTTGATCTCTCTAACTTAAATTTTTAAGCATGAGATTTCATATGTGTTTCTACAAAAATATTTATTTCATTTAATGGAATGATCATTTATAGTTCTCTACTATATGCGGTCCATACTTTCCTTTGTTGAATATTGTGTATTACTTTGATGAATGTTGTGATGGAAATGTCATCCTATGATAATGCATACTCTTTTGGTTTATAAATCTTGTAACATAGTGTAAATATTTACTTTCTGTGAGATACTTGGTCCTTCTTAGGTATTCCTTGCATGTGGATATTTATTTCAAGAATAGCGCCTGGTCCTTTCATGCATTTTTTTTTCTTGTATGTTATGGAAATAGAGGAGTATCACCTCTTTAAAAATGCAGGGGCAGTTATCCTCATGAGGTTGACTTAAAGACCGTAAGATAGTCTTTTAGATAAAAAAATTTAGCGACCATATTGTGGAGATAAACAAAAGGTTGGTTTTGTAGACCATAAATTTTAATGACTCTACTAGAACCCAACTAGCCCCAAATACAAATTGGACTTAAAGATCAAAGAAGTATCTTTCACTAGTCATATGACCTAACAATGAAAACAACAAGGAGTCATGAAGAAATTGATAGAACTTGGGAAGTTCTCACCCAAGAAGAATAAAGAGTAATCACCTTGAGACAAAGAAGACAATTGTAAATCATAGAAAAGTTGGAATCATATAAACTCCATTAACAAGAAGTAAAAGTAAGGAGCTTGAGATTAACCAAGTATCCCAATGTTAAATATTTGAAGCTAGTAGTATAATAATCATGGGTGACCAAGAAGAACAAAGAAATTAAATATCTAGTGAAGAAAGACAAAGAAACCTTAGAAGAAAAGTTAGGTCTATCCCACTCAATTTACCTGAAGAATAGAATCCATCACCAACCCCACCTCAAGGATTTTTACCTGTGTTTTCAAGTGATGGGGTTATGGATCGAAAAAGGAATATGGATCAATTCCTCACTATTTGTGATATTCATTTGATTTAACATGATGATGTAATTGTTAGATTTTTTATGCAAACTTTGATAGGCCCTTCCTATGAATGGTATCTTTCCCTCCTGACTCAATCAATTGGTTCATTTTATGATATAGAAGATATGTTCATGACTAGATATGCAAAACCTATCACATACCATACTTTTCTTACTCAATTCACCCAAATCCTTGTCCAAAAGGGTGAAAGGATCAAGGATTTTAACTTATGATTTTCAAGACATTAAATCAAATCCCACATGGGCAATGCACAAATGATCTTGTCATATTTGGATGTTACAAGAATGTCATGCCCTGAAATGTGAATTATGTCAATATCAGATTAGGGACCCTACACTTCTAGAACTTCTAAAAATCAAGAAATTGGTGGAGGAACTCTCCAAGGCATGCCCCCTAATGTGAGAAATGATCCTGGAATTGTCCAAGAAACAAGACAAAATATAGAAATTGCTCAAATGAGAAGAACTAGTAGACAAATACAGAACAAGATAACTTGACTCAAGAGGAGTGAAAATCTCCTTCCACTAATTCAAAATGTGAGAGATACATTACGTGGTCAAAGAGGAAGAAATGATACAATTAAATATCATAGACCAAGAGCACCAAGAGTTCCAAATCCAATTGTTGTTGTACTAGAAGAAATTATAGAAGAGAAAATTTTGAAAACTTTTATCAAGAAATGGTCATTAATCAAAACAAAGTTTTGGAATCAGACCAAATGGAAGAAGGTTCATCATCCTTTTATATTTTTGACAAACAAGAGGATCTTGAGCATTCGCAAGACAATTTTGTTCAGACCAAAACTCAATTAAATAAATTCAAGACAAGGGAACAACCAGAAAAATTGAAAGCTAATACTCTAGAGCTATCAAAACAACAACTAGTTGTTAATAAGGCGGAGACTCCATTGCAAATGAATTATAATCTAGTTGATGAGTTAGCTAAGCTTCGAATTACCTTACCATTCACGAAGGTAGTCAAGATAACTCAACAAAGGGATAACCTTTTGAAGATATTGGATGATACAAATTCAATAATAGAGGCAATTGTGATGAACACAAGACAACAACAAAATATCACATCAGTAAGGCCAAGAGGAAAAGTTCCATTGTTTTATATATATTTAGAGAAATTGTTTTACACTACATAACTATTTGGTGGATAATGGAGCCACTAACAATATCATGTCATTATCAGTTATAGAAGCTCTTGGAATGGAATGTACAAAATACTATGAAATGAGTGAAAGCATGTATGTCATTGACTCAAGAAAAGTTCCATCTTATGGAGAAATTAAAGGTTTATGTGCATGGATAAGTGCATCACCTCACATCACAATAATGTTTAATATCATAGTATTTGATCTGCCTCCAACATATGATGTTTTCTTGGGATCATATTGGTGTTCATTGATCAAAGGATATACAATGAATGGTGGAAGTTGCATGATTCTTCCAAATAAACGTGGAGCAATGATCAGAGTTCCTTGAGAAAATGGAAATCTGGTATCATTTAGGAAGAAGGAAACTGAAATGATGCAAAACTTGTAGATGTTGGAATCAGTAATTAGGTTGTTTTCAGTACATAACAACTAAATCCACCTAAGAAAAATGACAAAAGTTATTTCCAAGGTTTTTGGAAAATGTCATTTGATGGTGCTTGTTATAAGTCTCAACAAGATTCATTATTATTTTCAAAATTCCCCAGTCTAGTATTTACCCACATGCAATCAGGTTAGAGTTCCTTTGTACCAACAACGAGGAAGAATATTTAGCATTGATCTAAGGACTAATAGTGGCCCTTCAAATGCAAGTTAAATATTTGGTGGTGACTAGTGATTCATAATTGGTTATCAATCACATTCAGAAGAAATACATAATTAGAAAGAGAAATTGAAACATTATGCAAGGAGAGTGTGGTAATTCATGGATTCATTTAATATTTCTTATGTTTCTCAAGAAAATTATTCATTTAGTAGTTGCATCTCTTTTCAATTTAGGAGATTCTCAAAATCAAAATGCTTTCTATGTAAAAAAAATTTTTGGCCTTGAAAACCCGACAATCAAGAGTATTGGAAAGTTTTTGAAAATGATGAGAACATTGCAAGATTCTTTAATAACCATGACTTAACACTATCATATGATTCAAAAGAAATCCAAAAATTTGAGAAGGAAATTCATGATCAAAGTGTTGGAGTTACTTCACACACACCTAGGATTTTTTTTTCCTAAGGTTATTCCTTGTTTATTTTTCATAATTAGTCATTATCGAGTCTCCTATATTTTAGGGGAGAATATTCAACTTGAAGAATATTCTCTTTCATTTGACACTTCAGTTTGACTAGTTGAGTTGAGTTTAGATGTTGCATTGCGATCATCACCATGCAACATTGGGATCATCACCATGCTAATTCGAACTTGCCTTGGTATCATAACTAGAGTGGTGCATTAGCCTTGATTCCCTGAGTTAAATCCTCACTACTCTATGTTAAGTTAGTTAACTAAAAACTAGTTGACTAGTTAACTCAACTAGGTGGCAGTTCACTCCCATAATTGCTTGAGAGACTAGAATAGGAGGTAGTTCACCCCCATAACTGCTGGTGTGTGTCCAAATCACTCTATACCACCACTATGGCACATTCGTTTACCTCAATTCAAACTCATTGATATATATATAGAGTATATCATACGCAAATTATTCATTATTCACAACGGTTAATGAGAATTCTTCCATTCTTTCTCTCCTTCTTCTTCCTTCTCCAATTCTCTCTACAAATGTGTGTATTATTGTTTATCTAGATATATTAAGTGTAGGTTCAACACATTTACATGGTATCAGAGCCGACGGACTGCTAAGCAAAAGCTACACCAAAATTTTTGCAGGTACAAAAGATTGAAGACAGCAGAAAGATGGAATTCCAAAATGAATTCATTCTTACACCTTACAACTATTTTTCATGGAAGGAGAAAATATCCATACATCTCTGATCCAAAGGGTTGTACAGTTTAACCAAGAATACATATACAAAACCGACATCAGCCATAGACAAATCCAAGTACTTAAATTGCATGGATGAGGCACTCTAAACAATTTGCAGTCTTATCTCTCCCAATCTCCTTTTTCACATATCTTCATGTAAGACTCCCAATGAAGCCTAGAAAATCTTGGAAGGGATCTTTGGAAAACAGGATGAGATGAGGGGACACATGTTGGATGTGGAGCTGCTCAGATTGGATCCAAAAAGCTTCGACAATATCCAATATTTCTTTACAAAATTCAAGGATTTATTGTCACAACTCAAAGCTTGCAGGGTTGATAAATCGACGGAGGAGAAACAAATGGTTCTCACCATTCTCTCACATCACATGGCTTCCTCAGAAGCAATCTATTCTTCATTGGATGCATGCAAAGGTCCTCCTATTCTGATGGGGGACAACTCTTCTGTCGAAGTCACTGACAAAGGAAGGATTGAACTCACCAATGGAAGCTTCAAGAACATGCTGCATATTCCCAAAGTTTCTTTCAACCTTCTCTCCATATATCAGATGACCTATTCTGACACTAGAAATAAAGTCATCTTCACACCAAGTTCCATGGACATCTACGACATGCAAACCAAATCCAGGGTTGCTACCAGTGAGGTAAATCATCATTCTAGATTGTATACTTTTTTTTGAATTCATTGAACCCAATTATGCTTTATTGCTTACTCATGCTGATGAAAGTAGTAGGATATGGCACAAAAGGTTTCGACATTTGAATTTTAGATACATGCAACAGCTTAGCAAGAACAAATTAGTTGATGGTCTACCAGATATCCATTTCTCCAAGGGAGTGTGTGAGGGATGTGTTATCGGGAAACACCCTCAAGAGAAATTCGAGAAGGGAAAGTCTCAGTGAGCTTCCGCACCTTTAGATCTGATCCACAATGACCTTATGGGTCCTTTTCCACATCCATCCATCAGCAAAGCAAGGCTTCTTCTCATTTTTTTTGATGATTTCTCACATTTTACTTGGATCTACTTTCTCAGGCAAAAATCCGAGGTCTTTCAACACCTCAAAGATTTCAAAGCCTTGGTTGAGACACAGTCTAGAAAGAAGATCAAAGTCCTCTAAACTGATAATGGGGGAGAGTATGTAAATCCTGAGATCCATAATATTTTCCATGAGGCAGGGATTCAGTTGCAGCACACAGTTCCCTATACTCCGCAACAAAACAGAGTTGCTGAGTGGAAAAAAAATCTCTAAAGGAGATGGATCTTGCATGTTGCATGCAAATTCACTACCACAGAGACTATGGGATGAAGCACTTAACTGTGCAACATACATCCAAAACAAATCTCCCCATAGATATTTCAAGGATAAGACCCCCTATGAGGCTTGGAGCGGCCTCAAATCGGAAGTGACCCACTTTYGCATTTTTGGTTCTTGTGCATGGGCCCAGATTCCCTCTGAAAAGATGAAGGCACTTGATCCACAGAGCACTGAGTGCATTTTTGTTGGATACCCCGACGGTGTGAAGGGATATCAGCTTATTGATCTTTCCTCAGACCGAATCATCATTGAGTGTAGTGTCCAATTTGAGGAAAGTGTCTCACATGTACCTCAACAGCCACATGTAGACACCTTCACTCTTCCACTTATTCGAGATGATGAGCATTCACATGCCGATTCTTCTTCAGATGAGAGTTATGATTCAGAGGACTCAGATGATTCAGATTCAAATTTAGAGTCAGTATAGTCGGATGTAGAGTCAGAGCATCCAGATGCAGTTGCATATCCAGAGCAGAGGCCCAAGTGGGCACATACTACTCTTCAAGATGCAGGGGATATCATCGGTGATCCAAACGATACTAGGAGGATTGGATATGATTTTGAGGAGCCTCCTGTTTCACTCACTGCCATTGAACCATTTCCTTCGAGGCATCTTTTCTTGGTTCAGTCTTCAGATCCACAGTATTATGGTGAGGCTGTTGGAAATCCCTTTTGGGAATTTTCCATGCAGGAGGAGTACAACTCCCTCCATGAGAACCAGACTTGGGATCTTGTTCCTCTTCCTTCTGGGAGGAAACTTGTCATATGCAGATGGGTCTACAGGACCAAGAGCACAATGGATGGACAAATTAGCAGATACAAAGCCAAGATTGTCACCAAAGGCTTTCAGCAGGTTCATGGTATTGACTATGATGAGACCTTCACTCTAGTAGTGAAGAAGGATTCTATACAATTGGAACTTTCCATTGCGGAAGCTAAGGTATGGGAAGTCCATCAGATGGATGTGAAGAATGCATTTCTTCACGGTGATCTCTCTGAGGAGATCTACACGGAGCAACCCCAGGGATTTATGCAGGACTCATATTTGGTCTGTCAACTGAAGAAGTCACTTTATGACCTCAAACAGAGTCCGAGGGCATGGTATGCCAAGATGGACTCCTACCTATTGTCACAGAACTTTGTACATTGTAAATCAAACCCAAATGTATAGATGCTTAGGATGGATGATTCGCTTCTACTTTTAGTTCTGTATGTCGATGATTTGCTGATCACCGGTTGCTCCACTTCAACGATTGCTACAGTCAAGAGGATTCTTCATGACAGGTTTTTGATGATGGACATGGGTCTTCTACACTTATTCCTTGGACTTGAGATCAGTCAGGATGCATCATGAATCAAACTGTCTCAAGCCAAGTATGCACGAGATGTCCTTGAGAGATTTCACATGACAGACTGCAAGTCTTCTCCGACTCCTTTCCTATCAGGAGTCAAACTTGAGGATGGCGGGGAGACTCCACTGGTTGATAGCACACTGTAGAGACAGCTAGTGGGGAGCTTTTTGTATCTCACACACTCCAAAATAGATCTCTCATATGAAGTTGGTGCAGTTTCCAGGTTCATGCAGGAGCCGTATGAGCTACATTGGAAAGCTGCAAAGCGTATCCTTCGATACGTACAGGGAACCATCACCTTTGGGATTCATTATGCAGTAGACTCTACATTAGATCTCATCAGGTTTACTGATTCTGACTGGGTTGGAGATAGCATTGATCACAAGTCCACATCTGGTTACTCACTCAGTCTTTGTTCCGGGCCTATCTGTTGGTTGAGAAAGAAGCAAACTACCATTTCTCTATATTCAGTTGAGGTAGAGTACATAGGGGTAGTTAACATAATCATTCAGGCTAGGTGGCTACAACATTTTCTCACTGAGTTGGGCATTCAGTTTCATCGGTCGATTGTCATCTGGTGTGACAACTAGAGCACTCTGAAGTTCTGTCAAGATCCATTTCAGAGGCAGTGAATGAAGCACATCGAGATCCACATGCACTACATATGGGAATTAGTACATGAGGGGATCATCGAATTATAGTTCTGTCCTTCAGTAGAACAGACAACAAAGTTTTTCACCAAGACCTTCACTAAGCAGAAATTCCATTCTCTGCGAGGTCGTCTTGGAGTGAAGGACACATTTTCCTAGAAACTGTAGTTCTTATTTTTACATACATTGTACCTTGAGTGGGGGGG
>SNQJ01S0052463.1:0-35540 GCA_010110895.2 Picea sitchensis
ATCCGGTATGCCTTCGAAGACTCATTGTACCCCACAAATGTACCCTTTTTGCATGAAGGGTCTAGCTTGGCCCTTTTCTCCTTGGGTACATGAATGTATACTGGACACCCAAATATCTTAAGTGTCCAACTTCAGACTTCACTTTTATGAAGGCCTCCTCGGGAGTGATGTTCTTCAAAGTCTTATGAGGACTTCTATTCTGAGCATACACTGCAGTCATGGATGCCTCTACCCATAGAAATGTAGGTAAATGTTAATCATACTAAGTAATCTTGGCCCATACTTGATATATTGAGGTTCCTTTATGAAACCAATGTCTCTGAAGACATTCATTCAACACAAATCTGGTATCAGGAACATACCCTTTTGCCCTCATCTCTCAAGACAATCTCTCCAACTCTACATAGATTTTTTGTATTTGTGGATGGGATCTATCTCCAACAAGGAAAACATGAACCTGCATATTGATCTCAATCCAACTACATCCTGGTGTCTTCTTAATGCCTCTACCTTTCATCATTCTCAGTACTTCTTCAATGTCACTCCATCTGCCAACCACAACATAGATGTTTGAGAGAAGTACATAAGGTGTAGGATCATTTGGGTTCAATTCAAAAAATGCATTTTTCCACACGTTCTACCAACTCTACATTGTTATGCCATCTACATGCACAAAGCAAAGAACTCCAAAGAGTAGCATTCGGTTTTATTGGCATTTTATCCACGAGGCCTTTGGCTTCATCTACCCGTCCTATTTGACCAAGGAGATCAATCATGCAGCTATAGTGTTCCATTATTGGGGTAATGTGATAATGTTGTTTCATGCAATTGAAGTATTGATAGCCCTCTTCCACTAATCCTGCATGGAAACATGCTGACAAAACATCAATGAATGGTCTGGTTTCATGCTACAATGTTTCATCAATTCGAAGAGCTCAAGGGCTTCCCTGGCACAACCATGCATGGCATATCCTGTAATAATTGTTGTCCAGTAGATAGTATCGTGTTGATACATTTTGTCAAATATGTCATGCACCTTCTCCAGGCTCCCACATTTTGCATACATATCCACAAGGGTATTTTCGACAACCAATTTGGATTGACATCCCTTCTTCGAGTTGGCACTGGGTAATCAGGCCCTCCTGAAAGTGCAATTGCATCGAGTAGCCGATGCGAGCATATATGCACATGAGACAATTCCTTCACATCTGTTCTCCAACAAAAATTTTATTTAGTCTATCAGATCGAATCCTCTTAGCATCAAGTTGGGTATAACATTGTTCTCTGCAATGTTATCTTCGCTGCTATCGATCAGAACAGATGCCTCTCAGCCCCGAATAAAACAACCATGAAAACGAAAAATGTAGCAATACCACGAGGATGGACTTGTCCTTGAGAAACCATTTCTGCACTACGTTTCAGACAAGATTCTTTGCTTTGGGACATGCCTCACTGTAGAAATATATTTGCGTATGTTGGGCTCAAGAACATGGTGATAACACCCATAGAAGGCTCATCGCCCAACAATTAGGGTTAGAGGAAAATCAGATCTCTCGTTCTACGGACATAATTTAATTTTATGGAATAATGTAGCTTGTCTCCAAGAAGCAAGTTTCTTTCAGGATCATGGTCGACCCTCCTGTGAGGGAGTTATCCCAGTCCTTCTCTGATACCATGTTGGTTTTTCTTCATATGAGATATGAGAGATATTCGATGTATTATTACAATTATGAGTGTTCCATATACAGGGAACATATGGTGACCATCCATGAAAGGATGCGTCCCTTGAATAATAAATCATTATTTATTATTATCATTTACTTATTATATATTATATTTAATTATTATCTTTATATAATGTCTTCCCGATGTTGTCCAAACATCAACATTCCATGCCATTCCTTACGTTGACATTCCATGCCATGCCATGCCTTGCATTTCCTTGCATGTCCATGCCATAACATGCCATTCCTTTCCATGCTATGCCTTTCCTTCCCTTTCCTTACCTTTCCATGCCATGCATTTCCTTGTCATGTCATGTCATGCCATGCCATGCCTTTCCTTTCCTTTCCATGTCATGCCATTCCTTTCCTTGCCATGTCATGCCATTCCTTTCCTTGTCTTTCCATGCCATGCCATGCCTTGCATTTCCTTGCCATGCCATGCCATGCACTTTCATTGCACGCTTTACCATGTATTGCCATGTCATCTCATGACTTTCCTTGCCAAGCCATGCATTACCATGTCTTTCTATGCCATTTCATGCCTTTCCTTGCCAAGCCATGTCTTGCCTTGTCATCCCATGCCATGCCTTTCCCTTCCATGCCTTTCCTTGTCATGCCATGCCATGTCTTTCCTTTCCATGCCATGCCCTGTCTTTCCATGCCATTCCTTTCCTTTCCATGTAGGTTTCCATTTTAACCTATACAACAATAAATATATATATTTCCATAACATTATGCAAGGAAAAATTCAAATCAAAATGTGGATTGCAATGAAAAAACATCACAAAAAAAGGAACATTTCTTATCCCAAGAAATAAAAAAACATTTTTTCTAGGGACAAATGACTTAATTTTATATCACAAATTTCCTTTCCATCCAATGAAGTGTTATTTCCATTCCATGTGTTTCCTTGCCATGCCATGACATGTCATTCCATGGAATGTCCTGCCTTACCTTTCCATGCATTTTCATGCCATGCCACGCCTTTCCATGCCATGCCATGACTTTCCATACCTTTCCTTGCCTTAAATTTCCATGTCATTCCTTGTGATGCCATGCCATGCCTTTTCTTTCCTTTCCATGCCATGCATTTCCTCACCTTTTCATGCCATTCCATGCCATGCGTTTCCTTTCCATGCCATGTCATGCCTCACCACACCGTGCCATTACATGCCTTGCATTGCCTTGACTTTCCATTTCATGCCTTTCCATTCCATGCCATTCCATACCATGTCTTTCCTTTCCATCCCATGCCTCTCATTGTCATTCCATGCCTTACACTTCCTTGCTTTACCATGCCATGCCATGCCTTGCATTTCCTTTCCCTGCATTGCCATGTCGTGCCATGTCGTGCCTTGAAATTCCATGCCATTCCTTTCCTTTCCTTCTCATGCCATGCCTTGCCATGTCATGTCATGCAATGCCTTGCATTTCCTTGCCTTTCCATGCCATGTCATGCCTTGGCATGCCATGTCAAGCCATGCCTTTCCTTACCTTTCCTTTCCATGTCATTCCATGCCTTGCATTTCCTTGCCTTTCCATGCCATGTCATGCCTTGGCATGCCATGTCAAGCCATGCCTTTCCTTACCTTTCCTTGCCATGTCATTCCATGCCTTTCCTTTCCTTTCCATGCCATGCCTTTCCTTTCCATGCCTTGTATTTTCATGCCATGCCATGCCATACCTTTCCTTTTCATGCCATGCCATGACATTCCTTGCATTGTCTTTCCTTGGTGGTCTACCAAAGTTAAATATTATTAACAACTTATCATCGAGATACAAACTACATAATTCATGCACAACAAAAAATCTATATGCCTTCCTTTTCATAAATAACTCTTGGTCATTGGAGTGTTCCTAAAAGAAACAATTTTCATAAATAATGAGGACTTACAACTATTTATGTACCTTGCAATGTTCCCATGAGTTCATGGACAACAATCAATATATAATAGGTTTTTCCTATTAAAATTTCCATAAGCATAACCATTCATGCATGTACTATACATGGAAATGATATGTTGGCATTTAACAATATTCAATGAAGCATATCAACTATAAAGAGGACCACAAAATGGCATAATTACTACTAATTGCTTGGGAGGAATAGATATTTGTGAAAGGATAAACAACCCAATATTTGTAACATCTATTTTAGACTTGGAAACCATATAAATATTACCAAAAAAAGGAAATTTGGTTCCAACATCAAGCACATGCATGGAAGATGGACAAATACCATACAAAGCTCAATTGTAACAGGTTTGGTATTTACTTTGCAGATGGATAGGAAGAGGGAATTCATTGCTACCTTCCAACAATTGAACAAAGTTTGGTGTGTACTTGAACATTTTTTTCTCTTAGCTTGTACAAAGTTTTGGATATCTTAGTGGACATGTTTTGGGTAGTATTGATATCATACCTTGTCTCACTAGAAACTTTCGTTGAATCAATGGAAGGAGACGGTTTGACCAATTTAGGATGAAACTTAGTTGATATGGCTTCCAAATTTTCAAAAAAGGAGAATATTAAAGTGCTCCTATGTGTATTTTATATATCACCTATTTCATTCTTGACCACAGTGGGAGGTATTATATGATCAACTTTAGGTAGTCGATCTTTGATATAATGGGCCAATGTGACATGTTGATGTTTCTTCTTTATCCTTTTACATTTGAACAACTACATACTACTAACATGTCATAAAAGAGATCCAATTTATGGTGTAATACCGTTGACCTAGGATGAAGGTTGTTAGAACATGACATATTACAATTGGCAAGGTAAAACAATTGTCCATTTTCATCAAACATTTTTCAATGGTATCTTTCTCCTGATAAGAGCTTGCGAAATGTTTGGACCAGTGGAATATCTTGCGCATCCAAACTCGAACCAGAATCATGATCCTACAAAATTCATAAACAATTATTCAAGTGCAAGTTCATAAATGACATAAATTCAATCAAATAAATGTATCATAAATAACATATAGACTTAATTCAAATGGTAGAGGAGAAGTTGACGAACTTGTAATGATATGGAATGAGTTGGAATTTGAAGAATTGGCCATTTGATATTATAACCTTTTCTTCCTTGCATTTGAGCCAAAACCATCATCAATATGAAAAGTAATTCGTAAGTGAAAGTTTGGGAAGCATAGAAAAATCAAACTTCAAACATAATTTCAAATGGATTTTAAAAGTTATAGGTGCTCTTAATTTGTTACAAATACACCAGTGAGTCTATATATAAGAAGGCATTGATACATTAAATTATGGAAAGCGTTGAAGCATCACCTCCATTATTGTCTCTGCAAAGTGAAATCTCCAAAACATTTAATTGCGTAGGTTTGAATTTCTATTATGTTAATAAAATTGACACCATTGCTTTTCTAGGTCTATAGTGCTCCAGGTGCCTAAAATTGTGTAACACGATGAATGTATAGAAGAAAAAAAAGAAACTAAAATTGTAAATATACACTTTTCATCGGTGTTTTTATACAAAACAAGCACACTAGTGCGCCTTAAAGTGCACCACTACTCTTTAAAGCGCACATATGCGCTAAAATGTATAGAGAACCGAAAAGATGTTACAAAAAAACAACGCTCGGTTTTATCATTAATGCGCCAAAATATAAAGAGAAAAAATGAGCGGGAATTTCATTTTTTTTAAAGTATGTTCTTATAAATGAAAACACTATTCATTATTTCATTTATTTAGAAAAATTAAGAGGGGAGATTTATGCAAAAGAGATTTACCAATGAACACTTTGTGGTGGGTTGAATTTTTGAAGAGTCAAATTTGGAAGGGTTCATCATAGGTTGCATACAAATATGCAGAGAAGAAATTTCAGGTATGTGATTTCATTCTATTGATAATATAAATTTCTCCATATTTGATTCAAACTATTTTAAGTTCATTCTAAATAAAAATACAAAGATTTCATAGTTACCTCTGGTATTGGAAGACCTAGCTTTCTTCTTATTTTTCTTGGTTCCCCTTTCTATATTTCAAAGGGGATTTTTTTTAAGGTATATATTTTATAGGATTTTGTTTTACTTATATATAGGGTGTTTAGTATCCATTTCAATGGTATAACACATTGCATTGGATCCCAAAACTTATCTCTATTGGGTTTTGTTTAAAAACAAATATTCGCAGCATGCAACATGCACAATTATACAATAATATCGCACCACTGCTTATATTTCTGTCAATATCACATATTAGTTTAAAATATAATTACTAATGATTTGAATATCATATGTTTACATATCATTCAATGTGAAATATGTAGTAATGAGCACCAGTTTGTATAGTTATGTTGAGCGCATCAAGTTGTACCATTTCATTACACACACTGACATATTATTGTGTAAAACCATTTCAAAAGTTTTATATCTAAAAATTCCTATTTTTTTATTATAGAATATGAGTGATATAATTTCAAGGAAAACAACTCATTGTAGCAAGCATGATGGTAAATCATCCCCACAAGAGAACAAAGAAAGTTCATTAAGTTTTATTAAAAAAATTATTATATATTTCCATTATAAGTAGGTTTAAATTAATTATGTGTATTGGTTAATACATGTCATGTAGAGAAAAAACTTGAAGAAACTTGATAAGATGGTTCACAATATAAGTGAAAAAGAGCGTAAAATATTTATGGAAATGTTGAAAAAAGAGGAACTAAATGGATCAAAAGGCAATCACCATGAAGTTTTTCTTTGACTTTTTAATAAAAATGAATTTCTTAACATTAATTTCCCACAAGTTTTAAACACTTGATTTCACATTTTTTGAATGTTATGCAGAGACTGCTAGCGAGGGAACAAAATGTCACCCTAAGAGAACAAAATTTAAGAAGGATGTAAAGGATTATGACAACTTGGTCATTCGTTCAACTGGAGTGGTGCTTAAACGTAATGAGAGGGGAAATTTTTTTTACAAAACTTTGAGGGATATAATAGAAAGAACGTATAGAAGTACTTTCCACTTATAATACAAAAATCAATCCAATGAATCCAAAAACCAGGTTGTACATAAACTACAGGAATAGTTTCTAGATAAATGGTCAATGAGACCCATCAGACTTACAATAACACAAAATAATCATTTAAAATATATTATTACTAAAGATATTTTTCTATAATATGTTTCAATAATTACCAAATTAATTATTTTTTCTATATTTACTTTCATGTCCATTTAAAAAAAATTAATGTGATTTTTTGTTTTTTCCAGGATGATTATGAAAATTCCAAGCGACAAATGAGGGGAAAGCCAATACATGCCGGTAGGGATGTCCAAAAACGTTACAAGGAGATGGTAATAGAAATGAACATAATTTCATCGTTGAAGGAGGCATCCCAACAATAATGTGCATTAGAGGTATGCAATCATTCATTTATTCATTTATGTACATTGAATTTAATTATCATATGAAATACTATTTTTAAATCGTTTTTTTGCATAAAAGAATAAAAAATGGAACCCATTCAACACATAAGATAAGACGAAAAGGAAAAAAGGGGTTGATTGCAAATTTTGTGAGTACTTACATTTTTTACCTTACTTAAGATTTCATATTTGTTGTGATAATTGTATTTAAATAATAAATTTATACTCATCCATGGATGTCTTCTAATAGGTGATAACAAATAAGGAAGAGCCAATCAATGAATTGATCAATATTGGGTTAACTAAGGGTTTTGAGTATATGTTGAAGTATTAAAGTTTAATTCAACAATTTGTAAGTAGCTATGTAGCTTAAATTCCTTTGTTTTATAATTAATGGAACAATGAAAAATGTTTATATTAATTATATCGACTATGCTTTGTAATGTCGTATTAAACATCACTACAACAAATCCTTGTGTTTTGCTCCCATTTTTGCTCCCTTGTTTCTTCCAAAGTTGGTTTTAGTGTATTTTTCTTCAATGTTTTGAACAAGTCGGTGCTATTTATCGGGATGGAGCTATTCATGGCATTTTTTGCACCAAAAAAAAATTAGGTGCTAATAGCACTAGAAATTGTGCCCCATTTAGCGTCGGAAATTGTGCCCCACTTAGCACCAGAAACAATGCCCCCTTTAGCGCCATAAATAGCGCCCCCTTTAGCACCTGATTTAGCATGTCAGTTAGTGCTAGAAATTGCAACAAAAGTAGCACCATATTTAGCGTCAGATGTAGCCAAAATAGCCAAAATAGTTAATTAGTTGAGGTGTTGGGGGTTAAGTGGATAGGGGCTTTGATGATTATGGGATTTAGGGATTTGGGGTACAAGGATTAAGGGTGAATGGATTATGGGTTAGGGTTTAAGGGATTAAGGGTCAAGAGATAAGGGATTTGGTGCTTACGAGTTATGTATTTTAATGGTTAATGGATTAGGGATTATGGGCTAGGGGATTAATGTTTAAGTGCTTAGTGGATACAAGGTTTATGGATTAAGGGATTAGGGATTAATGAGAAGTGTTTAAGGGTCGATGGATTAGAGGTTAGGGGATTTAGGGATTTTGTGTTAAGGTCTTATTGATTAACTAAGGTTGAGGGCTTAAGGGTTAACTAGGGATTAGGGATTAAGGATTTAAGGGTCAATGGATTAGGGGTTATGAGAGTTAGGGATTTGTCGAAACTCTCATGAAATTTCATGGAACCTCTTCCAACATGCCAATCACCAATTCCATCCACGTATGTCACACGATGAGCAGTGAATGGGGCCAACGTTGAAATTTCTTCAAACTGTTACTATATGCATTGAAATTTGACATGGTTAGAATAAACACATGTTCCCTTAATGGTATGTGAGGGTTTCAAGACTCAATCATACCTGATGTCCCCACATAATTTTTGAGATCTTCCACGTTTGTATCAACGTTCATCATGTAGTCTCATTGTCATCATTCGTCATTCACATCTATGGAATGCTTGTCGGAACTCTCTTAAAATTTCATGGATTAACGTCTTCCAATTACACTCCCATCACCAATGCCATCCATCTATGTTGCACGGTGATCAGTGAATGGGGTTTAGCACCAGATGTTCCTAATTAGTTAATTAGTTGAGGTGTTGTGGGTTAAGTGGATAGGGGCTTTAAGGATTACGAGATTTATGGATTTGGGGTACATGGATTAAGGGTTAAGAGAATTATGGATTAGGGTTTAAGGGATTAAGGGTCAAGAGATAAGGGATTTGGCACTTATGGGTTAGGTATTTTAATGGTTAATGGCTTAGGGATTATGTGCCAGGGGATTAATCTTTAAGTGCTTAGAGCATAGGGGTTTATGGATTAAGGGATTAGGGATTAGTGTTTAAGTGTTTAAGGGTCAATGGCTTGGGGATTAGGGGATTTAGGGATTTTGTGTTAAGGGATTAGTGATTAACTAAGCTTGATGGCTTAAGGGTTTAGGGATTAGGGCTTAAGGATTTAAGGGTCAATGGAATAGGGGTTAGGGGTTAGGTAAAAATTTGACATGGTTAGACAAGACACATGCCTTGAATATTGTATGTGAGGGTTTCAAGAGTCAAGGATGCCTGACGTCCCCACATAATCTTCGACATCCTCCATATTTGCATGAACCTACATTATGCGGTCAGATCATTTTCATAATTCATCATTCCCATCTACATAATCTTGTTCAAAACACTCTTGAAATGTCATGGAATGTATTCCAATATGCTCAACTGAGATCGACCCCAATTATCAATCCTTCCTCTCTTAAGAAATCACTCTCCTCCAGTGATTTCTAGAAGGCAATTTTGTCTTGATAGGTACCATAATAGTTTAATTAGTAGATTGACAGTACTAGAATCTCCTTTAAGGCGTTCTTCCATAAGAATACCTACATAGGCCTGTAGCATTAATATCTACACAGTCCCATAAGGGACAACACTTTAAGAAGAAGTCCTTGGCTTTATAAATATCAACCATAGTTTCTTGGAATAAGATGATGTCAAGGCTAGTTCACTATATCACCTTTTTTGTGCTTAAAATCTTAGGGGCACTCCCAAACCCTCTCATATTCATTGATAGAATGATCATACGGGGGAACCCAAATTGGGCTCCAAAGATATAAGTGCCCTAGGGGAATTAGAAGGAGAATCATGGGGTAGTATAGGGGAGGAGTTAATAATAGGTGCTAAGCCTCCATCTACAACACCTATAACCCCTTTTTAAACCTTTTTTTTCCTCTTCTTACAAATGGTCATATTGGCTCTATCCACATTCAATTTTGTAGCTTCATCTGAATTATAGAGTGGAAGAGGGTTTTTTTTAAGGGCCTCTTTATAGGAGGGTTTTGAAACTTGTCTAATAATAACTTTTTCTTGTGAGAAATTTACAAAGCTATCAACATTACCAACATTGCTCAGTTCTAAAGAAGGGGAGCCAATTTACAGAACTTCTTTGTAAGAAGGGGTGGGGTCCCCATTAAAAATAGACCGAGATAAGGTCTGAATTTGGGATTCCTCATAACCAACATTTGTTACAAACTGGTTTGGTGAGCCATATTGTGTAGGGGTAATTAACATCCTCTAGTTTTTCGATTGTTGTAGAGGAACCTTATCAAAAAACATCAAATTCTTGGTTGGAAGTGTTGGCGTTGGAAGTCACTCCTGGATTGCAGCAGGAGTAGAGCCCGACGCCCATCAGTTTATGTCACAATTTGTTCATAAAAGGGGTGATCGAATGGAAGTTAACTCAAAACAATATTGTTCTAACTCTGAAACTAGGCCAGGCATGCATTGGCAAGTGAGGTCTTAGATAGACTTCAGACAGTGAGTTGTAGTAAGGGTGAATAGGGGGAATACTTGTATGAGAGAAATGCAAAGGTCTGTCGTAAACATCAGGTTTCTAATAGACTATAGGAGAAAACATCTAAACGCAAGATCTTCTTACATTCAAACACAGAAAACCAGAGAATACAACAATGCAACAATAAATCCTTTATCATAACATAATTGCAATAATTCATGTGAATCAGTCAATCATGAACTCCCTTAGTATGAGATGAAAACTAGATGGGGTAAGAAAACTGTCTGTCATTAAAAAATAAATCTTACATACAGATGCATAACTAGAGAACTAGAGTGTCTATTAAAACTTTACAATCAGGAGCTTCGCTCTACCATCAATACTTACAAAAATGGAAAAAATGCCTACATATACTCTTCCACTTTCGCCCAGCAGAGGCGTCTCAGGACTTTCAAGGTGTGGCGTCTCCTCAGTCTAATCTGGCCTGAACTCCTTTGTCAGACACCACCTTAACTCAACATGGCTCTTGCAGGGGGGACCTGCATGCAAGGGTACCACAGGTTGATTGCTCCAGGTCTCCCATACCTTCCATTTATGGCTCGAGCTGAGGTTTCAACTACCTCCATCCACCTTCATTTATTTTTAGCGATGACCAAGATCGAGGTCAAGTTGAACTAGTCTCTGGAGGATGCGGTGATCCCTTCTACAGCTAAAATAGGCACTTCGGCCCTTTGCGCAATTCTTTCTATCGCCCCCAAGTGACTGTGGGCTGTGACCCTGTGCCTATCTTGAAAGGCGCTTTTGGCATTTCTTGTTTCGTGGCTGGGAGGAGGCTACTCCCGATGTTTCAAAGTCATGATGGGTGAAAATGAAAAGAGCCTAATCATGCACCACATGTCTCTCCTTGATTAGACGGCCCAGAACACTTTGTATTTCGCAATCTCACGAGTTGGAGGGTATAGCCTTCATGCTCCCCTTTTACGAAGTCCCGAGACGTGAGATGGCGATACGGGTATATCTCTTTTTATTGTCGGTGCCCTCCACACATAACCATTGGCTAGGGCTTAAGTGCTAGTGCCTCTCACAACTCGCAACCTCGCGAGTTGGAGTGTTGAACCTTGACACTCTCCCTTCGCGAAATCCTGAGAGGCGATGGCTCTTTTCCTTTCCACAATTCTCGCGACTCACGATCTCACGCAACCAAAGGATATGATCCACCCTCCAAACTCACGAACCCTGAGTTCAAGAAATAAACCCATGCTTAAACTGATCACGATCAATGGCCCTCGTTACTTTGTGAGTTCTCCACGGAGAATTATAACCATTCACTTCCTTGAAAACTTTTGTGCTATACTTGGCACGACTCGGTTGACTGCAATTACCCACCGATCGTCGATCTACTTCGTCAATTGATCCTTTCCATTGAAATCAGACTGCTCGCTCGCTTGCATGCATTTTCCACCCGAAATGGATTTTTTTGTGCGCTGCTTATTGCAATGATGGTTGTGACCTTGGACTAGAACGCATCTGATGGGTTTTCAAACCCCATTTCTTCGCATTTTACATCAAGGGTCTGAAATCGGGGGGGAAAACACCCCGCTTGCAAGAATTGGTGCTAACATTAGGCTTCATGGGGGATAGAGTCATCCCTGTGATGCTCTAAGAACTCATTTTGCAGTTCCAGTTGTCTGTTGTTGGGCTATGGAGTCAAGCTCGAAACACCTTGCCGAAAATATAGGCCGAAAAGTAAAAGAAAAAGAAAAAAAAAAAANGAGAGAGCTTATTTATGTACAGTCCTAAACTAGTAAAATCCTTTACATGGAGCTAGGTGAAAGAAAACTTCCACCATAGCCATTCAAGCAACTTCCTGAATAGAAGCTCCTTCCTTTTGTCGATGATGGATAACAAACGATGTAACTAGGACATCAGAATGATTACATCCTTTAATTCATCTTCAAGGGCTGCCGTGAAGATGAAGGTTGGCGGCTCTAAGACATAAAGGAAATGCCACTCCACGTACTTGCTGACAGGGTCATAGAATGAGTGGTGAATTCCAGAAAATGGGCAACAGGCAACCTCCTCTGCTATGAAGCTGTTCACTTGTGGTTGAATATCTCTGATAAGCACAGGTTGGTGGACAACTGACGTAGGCTCACTGCTCTCAGGCAGTGGCTTCTTGCTGACTGGCTCTGGACAGAAAATATTCTTCTCCTCTGATTCTTTCTCCTCTTCTTGTTGGCTCTCCCCCGGGTCAGATTCATATTCATCATAAATAGGGACCATGGGATGGCTCTGCTTGCTGTCATGTTGGTCAGTGTCTTCATAGTGATCAAATGTAGGATAAGCTTGTTGCTCATCATCACTATTATATTCATCAAAAAGGGGATGACCTTCATTTCTATGTTCCTCCTCTAGAATAGTGATCCCGTCAAAAATATCCATTTCAGGGACAGTGGTATCTGCTGTTTTTGGCTGTTCATACATAAAAATTTTCTCTTTAATCCCATGTAAAAATATATTGTGAGAAACCCCTTGAAGGAAAAGAGAAAAACCCTCCTCCATAACCATCTATTCTTTAAAAATGGGGAGGTCTTCGTCGTCATAAGCAGGGCTGCTAGGAACATCTACTTCAACCCGATACCCAGGTGCGCCATCTACTATAGACCACATCTGCTCTATAAACTCATAATTTTCACAAGAGGCATGTTGATCTTTATGAACATCTAAAAGAACAGGTGCATCTGAAATAATGTCAGATGCTTCCTATCTAGGGATAACATAATTAATATCCTTCAACACCTCTATATTTTCATAGCAAATGCTTTCCTCTACAGTAAAAATTTCATCACAAACATGGTCTACAGGGCCAGCAGAGGCTTCATGAAGCAAATAAAACTCCTCACAACAGTTTTCATACAAACAATCAGCTAGATAGTAATCTTTACAAAACGAATTGAAAGCTGTATGAAAATATGTCAAAGAATGGATGCTTGCAGTGGGAAGAGATTGACACCAATCAAGAGCAGCTCCCTTTAATGAATACCTGGAAAATCTTAATCTGAACATCTTCATGCATGATATTAAGTCAATTAATAACCTCATGAAATTCCAGTAAATGCTCAGTTGGTATCTCCGAAAATTTTGCTTGAAATTCAGGGAGGATATCTTCCCATTCATCTCTATCTGGCAGTGGATTAGGAAAACCAACTATCTGGGAAAGGTCACAGAAAGCCAACCTTTGAGCTAAGATATTTTCCATATCGAGTTAGTGGAGTCGCCAATCGATCCTCAAATCATGGAGTCACTAGGTGAAAGATTCACAGCTTCGAATATGCCTGGTCCTTGTTCACCATCAAAGGCCAAATCTTATGTTGATGTTACCCCAGAAAGCTTCTCAGGCTGAGAAAGGAGCTGCTGAAACCTTCTCGAGAAAGCTCCTCTGGGTCAGCTTTCAGGCGTACTAAAGTAGTCGCAACTGAAACAGTGATGTGGAAACCTTGGAGTCGCCACAGTGGAGTCACCAGGTGCACAGTAGCAATATTTAAGGGCTCTTATTCCCGATGCACCTTCAGAATCAGAGGCTCAATGTCATTCAATCCCAGGGAAAATCTTCAACTTCGTCCCTGGCAATGACGCCAGAAATGTTGGCGTTGGAAGTCACTCTTGGATTGCAGCAGGAGCAAAGCCCGACACCCATCAGTTTATGTCACGATTTGTTTATAAAAGGGGTGATCGAATGGAAGTTAACTCAAAACAATATTGTTCTAACTCCGAAACTAGGCCAGGCATGCATGGGAAAGTGAGGTCTTAGATAGACTTTAGACAGTGAGTTGTAGTAAGGGTGAATAGGGGGAAGACTTGTATGAGAGAAATGCAAAGGTCTATCGTAAACATCAGGTTTCTAACAGACTGTAGGAGAAAACATCTAAACGCAAGATCTTCTTACATTCAAACGAAGAAAACCGGAGAATACAACAATACAACAATAAATCCTTTATCGTAACATAATTGCAATAATTCATGTGAATCATTCAATCATGAACTCCCTTAGTATGAGATGAAAACTATATGGGGTAAGAAAACTGTCTGTCATTAAACAATAAATCTTATATACAGATGCATAACCAGAGAACTAGAGTGTCTATTAAAACTTTACAATCGGGAGCTTCGCTCTACCATCGATACTTACAAAAATGGAAAAAATTCCTACACATACTCTTCCACTTTCACCTAGCAGAGGCGTCTTAGGACTTTCAAGGTGTGGCGTCTCCTCATTCTAATATGGCCTGAACTCCTTTGTCAGATGCCACCTTAACTCAGCATGGCTCTTGCAGGGGGGACCTACACCCAAGGGTACCACGGGCTGATTTCTCCAGTTCTCCCATACCTTCCATTTATGGCTCGAGCTGAGGTTTCAACTACCTTCATCCACCTTCATTTATTTTTAGCGAGGACCAATATCGAGGTCAAGCTGAACTAGTCTCTGGAGGACGCGGTGATCCCTTCTGTAACTAAACCCAGCGCTTTGACCCTTTGCGCAGTTCTTTCTATCGCCCCCAAGTGACCGCGTGCTGTGACCCTGTGCCTATATTCAAAGGCGCTTTCGACATTTCACGTTTCGCGGCTGGGAGGAGGCTACTCCTAGTGTTTCAAAGTCACGATGGGTGAAAAGGAGAAGAGCCTAATCATGCACCACATGTCTCTCCTTGATCAGACAACCCAGAACACTTTGTATTTCGCAATCTCGTGAGTTGGAGGGTAGAGCCTTCGTGCTCCCCTTTTACGAAGTCCCGAGACGTGAGATGGCGATATGGGTATAGCTCTTTTTATTATCGACACCCTCCACATGTAACCGTTGGCCAGGGCTTAAGTGCTGGTGCCTCTCGCAACTCGCGACCTCGTGAGTTGGAGTGTCGAACCTTGCCACTCTCCCTTCGCGAAATCCTAAGAGGTGATGGCTCTTTTCCTTTCCACAATTCTCACGACTCACAATCTCACGCAACCAAAGGATATGGTCCACCCTCCAAACTCACGAACCCTGAGTTTAAGAAATAAACCCACACTTAAACTGATCGTGATCAACAACCCTCATTACTTCACGAGTTCTCCACAGAGAATTCCGACCGTTCACTTCCTTGAAAACTTCTGCTCTATACTTGGCGTGACTCGGTTGACTGCAATTACCCACTGATTGTTGATCTGCTTTGTCAATTGATCCTTTCTGTTGAAATCAGACTGCTCGCTCGCTTGCATGCATTTTCCACCCAAAATGGATTTTTTTGTGCACTGCTTATTGCGCTGATGGCTGTGACCTTGGACTAGAATGCATCTAATTGGTTTTAAACCCCCATTTCTTCGCATTTTACATCAAGGGTATGAAATCAGGGGGAAAAACACCCTGCTTGCAAGAATTGGTGCTAACAGGAAGTTCTTCAATTGTTTTTAAAACAATATCCCAATTAAAACCCCAAAAAATTTCTACTAGCCACTCCTCATTATCATGAAGAATTTTTATATCCTCATTTGATAAACTATTGAGAAAAGAGGGGAAATAAACATTCATATTAATAAGAAAGGAATTATGCTCCTGACTGCTTGGAGAGGGTGGAACTAAAGAAAGATCCAAGGGAAGTTGAGGTGGCTAAGAACCCTTATCACCTTCCTTTTCTTATGTTTTGATTAACAAAGGTCATTTTTATTTGATCTTCCCTACTTGATAGCAATGATGGCAATGGAATGGTTCCCTATTGTAATCCAAAACTTGGATGAAAAAACTATCCCCTTTAGACACCTCTATATCCTCTGAAAAAACATTTTCTGAATCAAATTCCACTAGTACCCATGCAATCCTTTTATTGTTCCAACACAAGGTCTTCTCGTCAAAATACATGAACCTTCCCACAATGTTTTTCATATCTACGAAGATTTGTGTAACCCATAACTCTACTGGAAATTCTGGGAGGAGAATCCATACAAAACCCCACGACCAATAATCCATGGACTAGCTGAAATATTTAAAATATCTCCCTCTGATAGGAAATGAAACAGGATATAGTGATTCAATAACAGACTTAAACGGGGAAAACATTTGACCAAGGGTTTCCAGTGGTCTTGAATCCACTTCTTAAGATTTTATTTTTTCAACTTCAAATAGAAAAATTTTCCCACCAAATCCTTCAAAGCTATACCTACAACCCGCTCTAATGATACATCCTTCCTCGGAACATAGAGAGGTTGGTTGTTTCATACCTTCAAACTTTTTTGGTGTCTCTTTGCCTTTGCTTGACCTCCGTACAATTGGGGATGCATATTATCTATATCTTTGAAGTAGTCTGGTTTTGTGACCAGAGGATTAATGTCAGATATAGATCTAGGTTTTTTCGAGCTATATTTCTCATCGGTCCAAGTTAATGGAGAAACCCTATAAGTTTTGTGAATTTCCTTATTGTCAATCACACACTTCAAAGATTCTCCCAATTCAACGTTAGATCCAGACTTCACATGACAACCACCTATCAGTTTTACACACTGGATATTGTATAGATGTATGTACGTTTCATCTGGTTGAAAAAGACGCTCTTTGGCCCACAAAGCATCTTCTTCCTTCCAGTCAGCATCTAGAATATTTTCCATGTCATCCATCGTGTGTGTTATCATATTAGGCATTAGTAACATGGAATTATTAATTATGGACATGTTTGTTAATATGATCAACCACTCAAAAAACTAATTTAAATGCAATGCCAGTCTAAAACAAAAACAAAACTGTCATTTAGTATAGACCCAAGACCCCAGGCTTATGAAATTTGTTTCCAAGAATAGATCACACTCCATTCTATTTAATGTTTCTTGGTGAATGAAACATAAACAGTGTATTTTTTACAGGTGGAAGAATCAAACCTATGGTCATATGGTTTACTTTTGTGTAACCCCTGTTGCACTCTCCAAAACGCGAATGGTGTGACCATGGTGGTAAATATTCGAAAGGACGAAAAAATTGGTGGCAAAGTTGAAATATAGAGGGGAATTGTAAATGGGCAATTTTTTTAAAGGGAACCCAATTCTCAATTTTCGGATCTGCATTTCCCGCGTAGTCTTTTCATCGGGTCAAACTTCACTTTGTTTTGACTCACCAGTGTGATCAAACTGAACAACCATTCTACCTAATCAACTAGATTTGTTTTCGAGAGAAGCCGAGCCCCACACATAGGGTGAAGGGGAGGATATTATCGTGAAATTTGAGATCTCTGTGTGTTTTCATCGCTCAATTCAGCCGTTGAATCAAGTTTCTGATACTTTTGTGATTCTAGTGATGTGCATTTTGCAGGGATTTGAAGGTTAAATATTGATATTTAAGTAAGATAAGTTCTGCAACTCTTGATTTTGTCTATGTAATCCTCGACACTCTATTGGTTCTACTGATATCCATTTTGAAAGGACTCGTTGATGGAATCACAATTAATTACGAATATCAGGTATGCAAACCCTACTCATTTTTAATTTAATTTATTTTTTATTGAGTCTTGCTCGGCTGCGACCATGATTATCTGTGTTCATAATATCGTCTGCTTGAATAATGCCACTTCCTTTTTGCTAAAGTTTTTATGACCATAAATATTCGTATTCATGATATTGCACGCCTGAATAATGCCTAACTTTGTTTCCTTTTGCTGGAAAATGGTTGGCCTTTGAGCTACACTAGTTTCATTGTTCAAAGATATTGAACTCCCGCTTAAACAGATCATTTTGAATCCTTCTCTGTTTTCATTCCACAAATATTTTTTTTAACTTTAAATACATAGGTTGAATCCTGTTAGCTTCCTCCCAAGTATTTCGACAATTCTTAAATAAGTTGGAGAAACTTCAAACCTATACCCCAAAATGAATCAACCACCGTTGATGAGAATCAAATCAATGGTGAGAGTGACTTTGACCTTTCAACGATTCCTCTGTCTACAAACAATCACAACCCTCCTTTTCTCAATACAACGGTGCAACTCATTCTGGAAGAATTTAATCACTATGTAACTTGATATCGAAGCGATTGAGAGTTGAGTACTGCACACTAGGGTTTCCATCAGCATTCACAACAGGTTGGATCTAGATTCAACGATGAAATTAATCTTCCAGCTCGCTCTCGACATAGTGTGGAGAAATCTATAATCGGTGTGATTTCAAATAGGCAAGAATTCCCTTCTATTCCTCAATTTGATCACTGCAACCAATCTCAATCTATAACCAATCGACTCATGTTGGTAGACAGAGCACACACATTTCTAGGTGACATAGTGAGTTGTTTCGCTATTCAACATTAAGCATTAGTTGCATTCCACTCAATAACTCTCATCAAGTTTTGATATATGCATCCATAGATCTAAATGTAGATCATATAAACCACACCTTGCAAATTTAAAAACACGATTCTATGGATCAAGATTGAAACTATATATTACAAATTTATTTAATCAACCACAAAGATACTGCTCACAAAGAGAATAGGCTACATAGAACAAGAAATGGGTGAAGATTATGTTTTTTTTTCACATACAAAGTACACACTTTTTCCTATATTCTCCCCAACAACGTCAACATTCTAGATTACAAGCTACAAAATACATTCAAATCTCACCATCTATCTGGATCCATACAATCAAAATCTATCAACAAATTGGAGAAATCCTTGGTATAAATTTAGATAAAATCCCTCATTCTAGTTCTAAGAGATTCCAAAACTTATTTTGGCAATAATAACAATTATTACACAAAATTAGCACTATTATTAAGGAACTAATTCCTATGTAAAACAAACTCAGTTAATTTGAATTTCTAGAAGTCAATACAACAGAACTTGAATGATGCCCCTGCAACCGAATTGCCTCACTGGTAATTTGCTAATAATTGACAATGAAATTTAGTTTGGAACCAAGTAATGAAGATGCAACTGAATTCAAGAAAAAATAAATCTCCTCTAACATTTATCCCATACATTATTTCACTTAGTCCAAGTTGTGAAAACAATTTCTTTTTTCATGTTGGCAAATATTCAAATTTTCAACTTGTTGACAACCCTACATGATTTTTTCTTTTTCAAGTGACAAATGACAATTCCTGTAGCTACCTATGCCGCATCCTGTAAATATTTATATTTGAAGGTGACTATTTGTTTGTAAAAAGGATGTTTTGATTGTTCCTATTTACTTTTATCTCGTGTTTTCGTGCTTGATTCATGATTGAAAGCATGAATCAAGCATTAAAACTTAAAATCACATTATAATTCTATCCAAGGCTTGGTTTTTAAAGATCAATGGGCTTACATCTATTTCATTTTAATGATTTTTCTGAGCTTATCATATACCAATGAAATACTTATGTTTATTGACATTTGGACTATAAGCTTGTTCATTTAAAATTCTTGGTAAATCAACGTTGATTTTAATTTTTTGATTTGCATTTGGATTGTAAAAATGCATCCTCTCCTAACCTTTGCAAATCGAGTATACCCATTACATGTCATGGGAGTTAAATGCAAATGGAACATACCTTGTACTTCATTTTACTTGGAAGTATGAATTGACAGATCCCTCATTATGAGCTAGGGTCTTGGGTTACACTCTATACTCAAAGCATTCATTACCAGAAATGCTCGAATTTCATGACTGAAACCCCTATTGCTTATGTTATGGTTGCGTTGGTGTGTTCCTAGTTTTTCTTCCATCGTTTTAGCTCGGGCTTGTCTCTTTCACTGCTATCTCCTAAGAACACAGTGAGCTCGGGTTTTCTTTGTTACCATCTGTTTGAACCCTTATGGTCCCTGTCATCTGAGTTGAGCCAAATGGCTCTCAAAATTTGTTGTTGTATGATGATGTGAGTGATGATCTGAAGAGCCAAGGTTGGGATGTGTTTATTAAGAAATTCCAGGGTTATAACTTGCAAGTGGCCAAAGAATTCACCCTCACATTTGATGGATGCAGAGCCAAGGTGGGTGATATTCAGCTGGAGATCACTGAAAAATTTCTAAGTGAAGCGACAAGGCTCCCTCTCATTGGTCAAAAGTGGTTTAAAAATTCAAAATTGAACGAAGTACCTTGGAGTTTGTTCGTCACCTCCAGAAATATTGACTGCTATGACAGAGGTATTCTGGTCTCCCTACTTAAGATTAGATGACATGGTTTGTTGGCAGTGTTAAGGAAATTTATTACCTGTGAAGGCCGTTTTGGCTTGGTTTTCCTTTACCACATATGATTGCTCATGAATTTTATTGGATTCCATTTAAACATGTCATTTTCCCTACTAATAAGTTTGTATAAAATGTCAAAGAGATATAAGAAACAAAACTTGGATTCAAGCCTCTTTCACCATGGGTTGATTAAATTACTGTTAGTTCATCATTTGAAAACACTTGGTGAGGATTGGGACGATTTCATAGCCCACAATGGTTTCATTACAGTAAATCTTGTAGACACCCTTGTAATGGATAACCCAATGATAGAGAAGCCTCTTAAGTTCTCAATTGGCAACCCATATCTTTTGAATAATAATCCTTGTGAAGAGGCATTGTCCGATCAACTTTTATGTGGGAAACAAGGTTTTAGTTCTGAGTTTATTGGAACTCTTGTGCATGAGCCAAATTTCTACCTTGGCCCCACTAACAAATTCAACATTGGAAACCCTCGCAAGAAGTAAAAGAAGAATCAATAAATAAGGTTTCGTAACAAGAAGGACGGTCGACTCATTTCTCGGAATCTGCGTAATAGATCTAAAGCTCATGTGAGCTTGATCGAATTGATCGAGATCCATGAGGATTCAAACTCCGAGATCGAGAGGTTTCTACAAAAGGAATATCTAAATTGTTCCCAACCAGACCAACCATTCGATTATGTGAATAAACTCCCATCGTGTCTAAAAGAAAGCCAGGAATTTACAAGTATCAAGCTCAGTCAAAGGCCGATAGTGGACAGTAGTGGTGTTTTAGCACACAATCACACGCATCCTCAACCGATTACTCCTGCTGTACATTGCAAAGCTTGTTTACATTGGATAGGTCAGTACTACACAAACATCCCCATCCTTCATGAGAGGATCAAAGCTCTCATGGCTCAAAATGACTCATTGGCAAATGAAAACCATGAGCTCAAGGCCAATGCACAAAGACAAGTAAAACATTTGAAAAGGACATGCAATATCATAATAAAAAACGCTAACAGTGTCAAAGCCATGATCAATTATGAGATATTGTGATTCGAATTTTGTTATCAGTTGGATGGTAAGATTGGTTTTTATCACAATTATATTTTTTGTTATTTTTCTAATTAATCTAGATTGATTTAGATTTCTATTACCGATAACAAGACTGGCTACAGAATCTCTATCGAGAGATTTTGTAGCCAAGTCAATTTCTCATATAAAATTTAGCAATTGATAGTTAATAAAATATTTGACTTCCACATTTATTTTTTCAGGATAGGATGTATTTGATGTCGATCTTATGGGATGGAGCATACTGGACTTAGTCGATCATCTATCTTGTTTTTGCCTATTTTGTAAATAGGAGAAAATTCTCATAGATTTTGAAGATTTAGTTTGATCTTGAGTGGCTTCAAGACCTCTATATTTGTAACTTTTAGATATTTTTGAGATCTGATCCTATCTTAGAAGATAGTAATTTTAGCTTACATGAACTCTTTAAATACTCCATATTTTGTAATGGAAATCATCTCAGCTAAGGGCAAGAGATGGACGAGTAATTCCCGAACATAATGAAACAACATATATGCATTTTGGTTTTAGCCTTTTGTTAATGATGTTTTCATTTATGTTTTGTTAATCCTAATACATTAATAGGTCTGATAGATTTAGACTTAATGATCTATTATGTGTAGGATTTTTACATTATAAATATCATATATAATTTGCTACTCAAAACATAAATGTTGTGATCATATCTTCAATTAGAATGATAGGATTTATCTTTGAATCTTAATTGAACGATGAAATGCATAGGTTACTTTTAGATTTATCTTGCTGTAATTATGTGCAATTATAAGATCACAGGATTAGGTTTGTGTTCCCTCTTGTGTCATTAAAATATAAATTGTCAATACATGTTTTGAATTTATTTAGAACAATCAATACGTTCATTGCAGATTTCTCTCTTGGACGTGGAAGTTGGACGTTCGTTACTCATATAAATGCTTGTATACACCTCACTAACTCACTGATAGGTTAGCCCCGTTGTATTTTTTTAATTCTATCATCTACATATTAATGAAACCAGACTGTATTGTTCAGCTTTTGACTACCCACCCATCTGTGTTTCATAGTATATTCAATGCAAAATTTGTTAGATTTATAAAGGAAAACAAAAAAAGTTTTCAATGTGCTTTCTTTATCTACTTCTTAACAGAAATAACTTTCACATTTGATTTTGTAAGTTTTGATTAAAACTTGCAAATTGTATATGATGTATATATGTGATATTAGTGTAGTTTATGCTTAAAATATCTACAATAGTTATATTATTTCATATGTACATATACAATATATAGTATCTAGTAATTAGTTATTGATTTATTTCTCTTTTTTATTTTCTTTTAGGATTTTAGATTGGTTAACGAAGTCATTAAACCCATCATAATGAGTTACACCAAACGGCTTGGGTTATTAAGACAACCCCAGACCAGACTCGTTCTTTTAGTTGACGGACAGTCAATTTTGCCCGCCAACAAATGGCGCTAGAAGGAGGGCCTAAATATAATTGACGGCACGTGGAAGTTGCAAGACTCCTCCCCCACACACTCGCTCCCCTATAGTAATATGAAGTCATTCTGACAACAACGTTACTTATGAAACAACAACTACCTCGAATGAAAATCCCTAGATTCCTATTGAGCCAGTAACACCAAACCCTCAAGGGTCTGACATACAAGAAATTGTTCATCAGTCACTTTTAAGGACACACAGTGCTTTGGTCCGTATCAGACAACCTGGTAGGCCATTGAATCAACCCTTAGATTTATCTGATATTAGAGAACAGCTTGAAGGCACTGGTCTGCTTTTAAACCCTCTAAGAGACAATACTATCAATCCTACTGATACACCTACTCTTGGATTCAGAGGATATGGTATTCCACCTTCCCCACCTCATTCATCTCCATCCTCTTCTGGAGGAGAGTCAACTAACGAAGGCAATTCATCATCTGAACCATATCAACCTTCAACACCACATACACCCATGGAAAACCAAAACAATCCCGCCAGACTATGGCTCGATCAAGATGTTGTGGTTGTACCTGGACCCCAACACCCTTTACCAAAACACCTGAAGAAATGGTTACCTATGTTCGATCTAGATTCTAAGAAAATCGTCGAGGATCACATAAAGAAATTCATGCTATCCATTAGGCTCCGAATTGTAGAACATGAAGATGTAGTATGTAGACTTTTTCCTTACACGTTTGAGGGAAATGCCTCTACATGGTATTTTTCCCAACAACCCCACACAATTGTATCTTGGGATAGGTTCGAAACCTGCTTCCTAGAGAAGTTCAGAGATGATAAATCTCCTGAAGTCTTAGTTATGAAACTTTCTAGTTTAAAGATGAACCCTAAGGAGAAAGTAAAAGATTTTAACCAAAGGTTCCTCACGTTAAAAAACCGAATTCCCACTGATTCAATGCCTACGGAAAGCCTTATTGTGGCATATTACACTAAAGCTCTGCACAATAATATAGAAATTTGGGTTAAAAGGTCTAATAAGTCCACGTTACTAGAAGCCTTCGAGGAGGCAAGCCAAATTGAAAAAGATATCTTGATCTTGAAAGATAATCTCAGTAGTGAGGCAGAAATAACCCCATCTTCTAAGAAGAAAATAGAAATTCTTACTAGGCCTCCCCAAACCAAAACCCAATCAGAAACTGCAGACTTAGAAAGTTTGCAAAAGGTTGTCCAAAAATTATCGAATCAAGTCGTAGACTTGAAGAGATCAGTCGAAGAAGCATCCTCAAGCAAAGGAAGTTTTAAACCTCCTGTTATTGGATAAATCCGTAGGTGATGACACTAACCGATCTCCCTAGATCCACCTGGATCTAGAACAAAACACACCAGAACATGACGCTTTCCTTAAGTTTTAGATATTGAATTTACTAACTGAAGAGGAATGAAGTTTTAGATATTGAATTTACTAACCGAAGAGGGATGGGTGACATACCGCTTAAATGTCGCTTCCTCACCATCGCCATCCTAGCTCCGCTCCAATGCTCTCATACAATGATGAACTTGCAAAGAACGCAACCAACCAAAGTGTGATAGTATTAGCATAAACTCAATATAAACCTATATATGTGATCGAGAATCATACAATAAAAACACAACAAGCTTTATAGGAAAGAATCATACATCAGATCATATTAAATGTGAAAGAGAGATTACAACCATGGCCTTGATGTCGTAAGGTCCCTTCCAGTTGTCCTTCGTTCCCCACACACTTCCACTCCAAAAATTCTAAGAGCACAAATCTGATGGTATTCAGAATCTATCTTGACAAAGAAAATCTCAAAGCCACTCCAACCAAGCTAATAATTCTAAGCCAACCCAATCTAACCAAGCTTAAGAACCCCTTATCCATGAGATATCTTCTCCTTTTATAAGTTGAAGAGGATAAGGTGAGGAAGTTAGGATGATCCCACTAAATCATGAAAGTGAGTAAGATCCAAACCATTCGGATGCCACCTCACCATGGAAGTTTCTCCTTCTAGAAGATTCGAGAAAATGCTCGTTTTTCCCACGTGTAAGCATTCTCGCACCCTGCCTATAGAGCAGCCTGCGAACTGTTTGCACCCTAGCTATAGTGAAACCTACTAGAATTAGTCATTCTCGCACCCTAATACATAGGCAGCCTGCGAACTTCTTCTTTTACAGGGTTTTTACTAGGGAAAATGCAACTTCTTTTCTCAGGAAAAGTTCTTCTCCCTTCTCTCTTCAGGAACTCAGGCCACTGACCCTTTTGAAGGCAACAGATAGGTTTACATCATTAACAGTCATAGGGATGACGAAAATAATGTGTAACACCTCCTTTCAGGAAGCCTTTTCCCCCCAATCGACCAAATCCGACCCCTAAAGGTATAAACTTTGAAAGCTTACAATACGCTCTGGAAACTATCCTTGAAGCATATGATAACTTGGCCCCTCCTGAAAGTTCAGAAGACATAGTCGAAGAAGAAGAACTTGAAGAAGAGGAGTTATCTCCCAATATCTTCGGACATTTCTCCAATAGTATTTTTCAAGCAAACTTTGAAACTATCCACCCTTACAAAACCAGAAGAAAAACACAAAGTAAACCCTCTTCCGAAATGAGTAATAGTGTGCCCCCAAAACAATTGAAACAAAACAGAATTTAACAGCCCCAGTTTTAGAGTATTATTTGATTAAAGACCTAAAAAAACTCGGGGCTAATATTTATGTTTACGAACTTTTTAAATTCCCTCTTCTTCTGCAGAAAATGCTTTAGAACATCGCAGAGAATAGTAAAAACAACAATCTGAACAGTAAGAAAGTTGCATAAATCAGTTCTAAAACAACTCAAAAGATCCCTACTAAAACGACACCTTAAACTCTAGATAAAAGGGTTCCCACTGAAAAAACTATATCAAATGTATATAAAGTAGTTTTAGGGACAACGACTAAAAATCAACAGAATTATGTTGTTAATACTCGCAAAAATGTCCCCCCTTTTTTGTTAACTTTTGAAATTTTTAATAGAAATGTACATAATTGCATGGTAGATTCCAGTGCATCATCGAATGTGATGCCTTTATCCGTTTGCCAAAAAATTAACGCAGAAGTTCAACCTTCTAGTCTTAAAATCATTCAGCTTGATCAGATGAATGTTAAGGTAATTTTTGAACTAAAGAATGTGCTCGTTAGGTTATCTTCTAATCCTAAGGTTCACCAGATTATTGACATCATTGTTGTTGACATCCCTGAAGTCTATGGTTTATTTTTGAGCAGGGATTGGTCCGATAAACTACATGGTTACTTTGCAACAAATTGGTCGCATTTATGGCTGCTAGAAAATGGACAACCAAACAAAATTAGGATTAACTATGAACGTTATCTCAAGCACACCGTGACATATTTGAATGATGCTAATGAACCATTTATTGCTTCCACTAATTCACTTGAAATGAAAGGAATGAACACCTTCTTTGGTAACTTCATGGCCTAAACTTCCCCCATCACCGATCCAGAGCAACAATTAGATCTCATGACATGTACTCAGTCAGCGGCTTTGTCGAATGTACCAAACACTTCCGACAAAGTTCAGATATGGCCACTTTACTTCGATGGATCCAAATCCAAAGAAGGAGTTGGTGAAGGATGTGTACTCATCGACCCATCAGGTAATAAAACTTTCATCACCTGTCGATTAGAGTTTGAATACACTAACAACACCACCAAATATGAGGCACTTTTGCAAGAACTCAGGAAAGCTGTAGATATGGACGCAAAGAACTTAATGGTATTCGGTGATTCGAAAATTGTGGTCAGGAAGGTAAAAAATTCCATACATTGGCTATCACCACACCTGAAAAGTTACCAAATTGAGGTATGGAATCTAATGCACAAATTTTCAGCATTTAACATCAATTCCATTCCTAGATTAAGTAATTCTGAGGCTGACTTATTGGATAACGTCGCTTCTAAAATTTTGCCTGCAGAAGGTCTTTCTCCGAATGCATTTTTGATTGAGTTATTGTTCAGACCATCGATCCCAGACAACATCACTAATTGGAGAGTGTTTGATGATGACCAACAAATCATCATCTTTTTGCATATGGAGGACACTTTCTAAGGTGCAATTATCAATGAAGGCACTCACGATGAAAATCATCGCAATTTCATGGTAATATCCAAGCCTAGATCTCCCAAATCGACATCTGATCTGGTAAACTCTATTCCTAAATTTGTGGTAAGACTAGAGAAGTTTTATGATTTGAATGCTAAATTTAGAGGGTCGGTAAATTGTAAAATGAGCAGTTCTTCCTTAACTCATGAAACAATAAATCTAGGGACTAAAGATAATCCAAAAAATATCAATTTGGGAATGGGATGCTCCGAGCAAGAATGGTTCTCTTTTATAAACTGTTTAAAGAATTCAAGGATGTCTTTGCCTAGACATATGATGATTTAAAAACTTTTGACCCTAATATAATACAACATATCATCTCCATGAAACCCCAGACTCAACCTTTTTAGCAGAAGCTGAGAAAGATGCACCCTAAGTTGGAACCAACTGTCAATAAAGAACTAAATAAATTATTGAATGTGAAGATAATCTTCCCAGTGAGACACACACAGTGGGTGTCTAATCTAGTTCCTGTAAGGAAGAAAAGTGACGAAATTCAATTCTGTGTTGATTTTCGTATCTTGAACTGAGCGTCTAACAAAGAAAATTATCATGTTCCTCCAATGGAACAAATTATTTAGCAGGTATCTGGTTCTGAAATACTATCACTGCTAGACGGTTTTTCAGGATACAACCAGGTCCTCATGCCTCCACCAGACCAGTTAAAAATCACTTTTCGTACCCCATGGGGCACTTACACCTACAGGAAGATGCCTTTTGGGATTATAAATGTTGGGGCCACTTTCCAGAGAGCAATGGATATTGCTTTTCATGGTCTCATTAATCAATCTGTAGTGGTCTATCTTGATGACGTTACTATTTTCTCCACAAACAAGAAAGATCATTTGTCTCACCTTAGGTTTGTCCTAGAATGATGTCGCAAGTATGGCATATCTCTCAACCCTAAGAAGTCAATATTTGCAGTGGAACAAGGAAAACTTCTCGGATTCATAGTATCCAATGACGGGATCATCATCGATCCCGAAAGAACTCAAGCCATTTCCAAACTTCCTCCCCCTCCTCCAAAAAATCTATGCAATCCTTTTTAGGCTAGATTAATTTTGTTAGAAGGTTTGTCCCAAGTTTCTCAGAAATGGTAAGGTCATTGCAGAATTTAATTAAAAATGATGTTTAGTATCATTGGGGATCATAGGAAAATCAAGCCTTTGATTCCATCAAAAAATACATAGTGGAAGCCGCTTCCTTGATGAGTCCTGATTTCTCACAAGATTTCACTCTTTACACTTTCGCCTCTGACCGATCTTATGTTGTTGTGTTGACCCAAAAGAACGTTGAAAGAAATGAAATCCCCATTGCCTTCATGAGCTCAACCTTCAAAGGAGCAGAGCTTAACTACCCAGTTGTATATCAACAGGCTTATACAGTTTTCAAAGCAGTGAAACATTTCCAATCATATTTGTTGAAATCCAGAACTAAAGTCATTATGCCTTATCCTGCTATTAGCAACTTGTTAGTACAAAAGGAATTGGGTGAAAAATGAGAAAACTGGATGACATCGTTACAAGATTATGAACTCGAAATAACCCCTGCACAAATTGTCAGAGGTCAAGGCCTATGCAAACTAGTGGTTGACTCAGTTGAAGAATGACAGAGTCAAATTAATTTCTTAACTGTAAATCAACATAGTGAAAATCAGATCTATTGTACACAAGTTGTTGCTAATTCTTGGTTTGATGATATTAATTTTTATTTAACACACGATTTTTCTCCTTGCCATCTTGATCCAAAAAAGAGAAGAGAATTAAGACTAAAATCTGTACCTTTCCAGTTGGTAAATGACGTATTATTTCGTAAGAATTTTGATAGTGTTCTCATGCGTTGTTTGGAAAGAGATGAAGCAAAGAAAGTATTATCTGAACTGTGTGCAGGTGAAACTGGTGGGCACTTCGATGGAGACACCACTACTAACAAGGTATTAAGGGTTGGGTACTATTGGCCCACGTTGTTCAAATATGCCCATGCGTTATGTTGTAAATGCATAATCTGCCAAAAGGATGTTGGACGAGTAAAAAAGGAAGCATTCCCTTTGCAGCCTGTCTCGGTGGATTCACCTTTTCAGTAGTGGGGTCTCGACATCATAGGGCCAATTAACCCCACTTCTTCACAGCAGCATAAATACATCATTACAACAATGGATTATTTTACCAGATGGTCCGAGGCTGCACCGCTGAAAGTGGTAAACACTAATCAGGTGATATCTTTCCTTGACATGAATATCATTACTAGATTCGACATTCTCGAATGTTTGGTCTTTGATAATGCTTCTTAATTTTCGTCCCTCGATATGAGTGTTTTTTCTTTGGAGAGAGGGATCAAACCTAAGTATTCTGCTAGCTATTACCCCCAAGGAAACGGCCTAGTAGAATCAACGAATAAAAATTTGATAAAAATCATCAAGAGGACAGTTTCTGAAAACCACAAAAATTGGCATAGCACGCTTTTTAATGCACTCTGGGATGACAGGGTGACACCAAAAAATTATGTTGGTAATTCCCCTTTCTTCCTTGTATACAGAAGATAAGAAGTTCTCCCTCCTCATGTTTTGCTTCCCTCTCTGCAATTATCACAGAAAGTTCATGAAGAGGAATGGCCTCCTCTTGAAAGTTGAATTAATGCCTTGTTGAAACTAGAAGAAGTGAGAGCACAAGAAAAAGAGAGACTGGATCAACATCAGAAGATTATGAAAGTCTGGTTTGATTCAAACTCTACTTCGGATAGAAACTTCAAGGTAGGAGATTTAGTTCTCAAATGGGACAAACCTCATGAATGGAAAGGGGAACACACCAAGTTCCATAACCTATGGTTGGGGCCTTTTGTAATCGCTGAAAAATTAGGTCCCAGCTTGTTGAAGGAAAATCTCCCTGCGGACAGATAGATCTCCTCTTGAGAGCTAGACTCTTAACTCTTAAGACAGAAAGTGCTTATCATGGACACTGACTTCCTTTTAGATCTAGACAAACTAATGCATGAGGAGGAAGGAGGAGATAAGTACCTTTAATCGATGTTTGTCCCTGCACGCTTCGAGTTGAACTCCAATCTTGAGCTCCTCGATAAGCCTTGTAGACAAACAAAATACAACCAACTTCCTACCTTGCTGAGATTAGCTTAAAATAGATATATCTACTTAGAGACAAGTTCATGTGAGATCAAGAAAAAACTAGAAAGAAATAGGCCAAGGAGATTATATCGATAGAACAACAACGAAGGAAACTTACAACCATAGATGCGAGTGCAACAGCTTCGTCAAGTCCTCCTTGTCTAACCATTGCTCAAAAGACCCACGATCAGAATAAGAATAACTTCACTGATTAGCCTCCTGTATGTTTCCTATGAGATCATAGGTTTCATGCCTTCAATTGCTTCTCCAAATGTCACTTATGAGATCATAAGTTTGGTATCATTCTCTATCTAGATCCCCTTTTCACCATCAGAAAGCCTACTTATATAGCTTTGGAGAGGCTCAACAACTTGAGATATATTTGGGGTGAGTTGAGGATTTTCCTCCTTGAGGTAGGGATCTTCCCTAAGATCATGGCTTGAATAGGGATTCGAATCCAACTGCCTTTAGGGATTGAAGGGATCCTCCCCCCATTCATCTCAACAAACCAACTACTGCCAAAATAGGCAACGCTCCCTCAAAAGGGCCATCAGAGCGTTATAGTGCTCCCCAGTAGGCTTTAGGGGGTTTCCAACACTCCCTAAACCCATCAACTCTCCCCCAGAAGGGCTATCAGAGTGTTATAATGCTCCCAGACAGTGTAAGGGGGGGCACCAACACTCTTGAAAGAGGTATAGGGGAGCGCTCTCCTCCAAAAACTCAGTTTTTGTGGTTCGTTCAGATGGCAAAAAGGTTCATAAGCCTAGTTAACCATTCCTCCTCTTCCAAATCAAGTGTTTGACATGTTTCAAGTGTCCTCTTTATGTCGTTATAGGCACAACATAGGCATCATAGCAATATGCTTTTCCTGACACTTGCGACACTTGCAATGACGACACTTGCGACACTATCGAAGTGAGTGATTTTGATGTGTAACACAACTCCTTCTTTCTACAAAGTTTGGAGGGACATCCAGACACCTTCCCGATGAATGGCCAATCTCTCAAAAGACGTTTTTCTTGATAAATTCCAAATCCACCTTTGTACATAATTTTTTTGTTTTGATTTATTTTTGTTTTCTAGTTTTTGGTTCTTTTCATTTTGTTTGCTTTCGTTGATCTTTGGATAAGCTTATGTCAATGTCACCTTTTAGTTCATGAAGGGAAACCAAAATGCCTCATTATGAAGCAACAATTAAGGTCCGTCAGAGCATAAGTGCTGCAAATTCCTGAAATGCAGACTAGCTAAAGAAGTTTTTTGTTCAGAATAGGTTTCATGGTTTCACTTTATAATTATGAGCAGACACAACCATCATTAAAGCTCTTTACATTGTCCCTGCTTTTAAATAAAGCAACTCAAGTATGCCTTCCTGTACTCGAAGAATTAGTTTCAATCAGAAAACCAATTTCAGATCATAATGAAGGTTATCAATCAAAAAATTAAAGGCTGGAAAATATCAAGTGTTCTGAAAACTGAAATTTTCAAGCATCACCCCACTATTCTAAATAACAGTAGATTTATGTCAGATTATAAATAATTTCTAGAGAGTTGTTGGAAGTGTCTGTAAACCCGTCGAGATACTGAACAGGTATGTTGGAAATGAGTAAATGCATGCATGATGCTAAGACAACTTCGTTGGGGTACTGAATAGGCCCGCTGGTAGCGAAGCAATGTCGGGTTCAAGAAAATTATCAGAAATAAGTTTTGATATTAATCATAAATACCCTTCATTTGTATTGAAAATTCTTGAACAGGGTAGAGGCTATAGATGCTTGCTAGCAGAAGTGGCCCTGTCAACAGTATCAGAGCCATTAGTATAAATATCGTTGCTCTCGTAATTAAAATTTGTCACCAGATTTCATTGGACAGAAAGGTATCTGAAGCTGGATTGTATGGTTATTGTTGGAATTTGATTGAGATGCTTGATGTCCTTCAGCTATTCTTTGATCTGTAACCATTCTAAGCAGTCCTAACATGAAGTCATCAGTGATGCAGAGATAATTTCTTCTCCTAGTAAGTCACCATTGTTGGCAGCCATACATGATTTTTTCTTTTTCAAGTGACAAATGACAATTCCTATAGCTGCCTACACCTCATCCTGTAAATATTTCTATTTGAAGGTGACTATTCGGTTGTAAAAAAGATGTTTTGATTGTTCCTATTTACTTTTATCTTGCGTTTTCATGCTTAATTCATGACTAAAAGCATGAATCAATCATTAAAACTTAAAATTGCATTATAATTCTATCCAAGGCTTGGTTTTTAAAGATCAATGGGCTTACATCTATTTCATTTTAATGATTTTTCTAAGCTTATCATATACCAATGAAATACTTATGTTGACTGACATTTGGAGTATAAGCTTGTTCATTTAACATTCTTGGTAAATCAACGTTGATTTTCATTTGGATTGTAAAAACGCATCCTCTCCTAACCTTTGCAAATCGAGTATACCCATTACATGTCATGGGAATTAAACGCACCTGGTGTTACCCATGATTTTGGTCATCATGATGGTGTATTAATGATGGTGTACTTAGGCCTTTCATAAGAACTTTCTCCTGAGAAAAGTTACTTTCATCTCTTCCCAAAAAACTCATTTTTGAAGAAGGTTCGCAGGCTGCTAGTATAACAAGGTGCGAGAATGACCCATTCTCGCAGGCTACCTTAAGCCAGGGTGTGAACCTCTCGCATTCTGCTGAATAGCTAGGGTGCGAACTCTTCCTAAAGCATGGAAAAAGATGAATTCTCGATGTTTCTAGAAGGGAATCTTCTAGAAGGATGGGTTGGCATTCGAATGGTTATCTTTGTACTGGATTCCCTGATATTTTGGGATCATTCTTATCCAAGTAACTATCTTATTCTCTCCTATATATTGAGAGAATTCTCATGGAAAAGGTTAAGCAAGATTCATTGGAGAATTGGCGAAAGAATTGTGTGAAGGACTTAGCCTGAACAATAGCTTGGAGACTCGAGCAAAGTCTATCAAGGTGATTTGATCTTCTTCATGCAAAGATTGAGCAAGTGTGTGTGTTGGAGCCAAGAGCCATCAAAAGGAAGCTTGTGACATCAGAGCAATCAGGTTGTAATCTTTACTTTCCATTAATATGATACAGTGACATGTCCCTTTCCCATAAATCTATTCTCACTTTATTGTGTAATTCCTTGATCATACACATAAGTTAACTGTTGAATATATTGTGTTATCTTCACTTTGGTTGGTTTGTGTTGTCTTGGTCTTGACCTCACGAGAGCACTGGAGCGAAGCGGGAGCAACAAATACCCTAGGAAGCAATATAAAGGTATGTTACTCATTCCTCCCTACTAGTTAATTCAATGGTCAAAACTTAGGGAAAGAGTCTTGTCCTGTCCTGTTTTGTTCTAGATCCAGGTGGATCTAGGGAGATGTTTTAGTGTCCGTACCTACCAATTAGTCCGATAACAAAATTGGCGACTCCACTGGGGAAATCCCATTTTTATTTGTGGATTTTGGTATTTTTCTGTGGCCATTTGATCTGGTTTTACTTTTCTCCTTTCGTATCAATCTCTGAGTCTTCAAGATACCCTGATAGACCCTCTGGGTCCAGAGGCCTTTTCAAATTTTGCTTCATTTTCCCAAAATTTGACTAGTTTCAGAGGTTCTCGCACTGCTCTTCACTATAGCTTGCGAGAATTGATAGAGTTCGCAGTCTGCCTTTAGGTTTAGTGTGAGGTTCTCTCACTCTGCCAAAGGGCCACCTGCGAGAATCACTAATTCTCGCACTGTGTAGTATTGCCTGCCTGCGAACCCATTTTTTCAAATTTTTGGATTTAAGTTTTGGCATCTTCAACTGCCCAGATCAGTCTAGGTGCCTCATAAAATTTTCTTGGACCTTTGATTGATATCTTTCTTGTCTTCGTTTTCGTGCGTGAACAGTCTTAGAATTTCAAGGCTCTTCTTGCCACTTTTGTTCTTGACTTTTCTTGGCAAAGCCATATTCTCTGATTTCGAAATCTGAGTGTGCTTGATTGGTTAAGGACCGGAGATCGGTTGAAAGTTAAGTTTCTTGGTCTTTATCATTTGCTTTTGGTTGAAAGATCACTTTTCTTGTGCATTTGGAAAGACTAGTTTGTTTTTCTTTTTGTTTTTGTTTCCATTGAAAGATTGGTTTGGGTTGTTATCTATTGCTTGACTTATTGATTTTTTTATTTTCTCCACTATCACCATCATGGTGTAGGTTCTTTTTGAAAAGTGAACAAAGTGTTTTTCTTTCAAAAACTTTTTCGTCTTAAAAGTATTGAAAACCAATTGTTGGAACGATTGGAAAAGCAATAATAGAGAATTGTTATTGATGCGTGATTTGTTGCAATTACATTTTAAAGGAAATTGTGTATCGTAGTTCAGGTTTGATCCAGAAAACTTCTCTTTCACTCCCGTACATAGGATTCATTGAAAGAAAATTGATAAATTTCATTCCTATCTATGCATTGTTGGGTCAGAGTCTCACCCAACATCAGTTTCATCTCCGCTTCCTTTGAGTAACAACAACCTCTAATAACATTGCGCAACTATAAAATTTAACTAGCAACTCTTTTCTAGGGCTCTATTACACCAACATTTAGCTAGGCTGGCGCTTTGAAGTAGGCAGAGAGATACACTCTCCGAAGCACAAAACACACAATAGCATCTTGTGTTAAGGAGTGTCAAATTCCATTTACAACATCTTGTCCTGGGAAGCCCTTCTCATACAAGGGTAAAACACGAGGTTGCATTGATATTGACAGAGTCACTTACCCTGCTTTGTTGATATCAGTGTAGAGATTGTACATATTACGGGGATCACTCCGAGGTGTACCCACAATGATGAGTGGAAGCCTTTTGAGTTGATTTCGGGCTAGATACCCTGCCCTTGCGTGTGGATCGGATTGTCGACTGTCCCCCCAAGATTTATTGTTGTTGGTGGTAACCTTAGCGGCCTATATTTCTAGGTTCTTACACAAGGTAACTGTGAAGAGGCAAGTCTTCACGGTACCTGGAATCAACGTTGGCCAAACTCACTCG
>SNQJ01S0052463.1:35590-45736 GCA_010110895.2 Picea sitchensis
ATGTGTGGGAGCTTGCACCTAGGTGTAAGTCCGTTAAGCAGGTCGTCAACGTAACTTTTACACACTAGCCCAACCCCTTCTCGTCTCGTTGTTACGACGTTGGATTTCATTACCAACTAGTGACTTTGGAATTAGAAGGTCCTGTTTGCTTGGTATTGTTTCTTAGATTTTGTTTGCTAGTGCATGTTGTTTGTTTCTCATAGTTGGCCATAGGATTTTCTTTGTAAGTTTGTCATTCATTTACAATAGCTCCTCCACGTCGTTCACGTAGAATGCGAGGTTTGTCTCCAGAACATCCTGAAGGATCTCAACCCTTGTCTACAGCTACGCCTGAGGGCTCTCCTCAACAGAGATAAGTCTAGGACGTTACCACGCCCCAAGTGGAATGAACTGACTCTCTAGAACCTTTCTGAATTACCAATACTCGAGAGGACTTTCGACTTCACCCTGGTTCTGAGCGACCGTTTATGCGACTGAATTCTTCCGGAAAATTAGTTGTTACATCTTTTGGATCACCCGTTAGACCTGTTCCGAGCATAGAAGGCCAAGATCCTTTTTGGTCTACAGGTGTTTTCCGACGGGACCTGTTTGGTCCTGGTTCACCTGTGGTCTCCGAAATCAACCCACCTATGGTTTCCGAGACAAAGACTGTACTGTTGACTACCACTTATCACTTTACTGTCCCTGTCGAAATGGCCCATCTCACAAATACTACGAGTGTCCCAACCGGGTTTACTATGGATAGTCTTGCTCCCATTAACACGCAGTGAACGCCCAATGTCACTCCAACACTACCACCTGGATACCGTGCATTGAATGCTTCCATTCCAACTCATCCGCAAACCCCATCCGGTTCTCTTGGTGGTCCTTCTTCTCCTGGGCACCCTAATCCCGGTTTTATTCCGACACTCCCTCAATTTCCTTCTAGAAGACCTTTCTTGTCTTCCATTGGCAATCCTAATCCTAGTGGCACTATTCTGTCCTTTACACCAAACTTCCAGATTCCCATTGGTGGACAAGGTGGTACGACTCAACCTCCTCTTACCGGACACACTCCAATTACAACACAACCTTCGATTGGAACACAAATCCTGGTTGGAACAACACCTACGATAGGGGGACCAACCCCACCTTTTGGACAAAGTATACCTCCATCTTTGGCCTGGTATTGGAATCAAATGATACAAAATCCTCCTCAAATGACTGGGGGGCAGCAGTTGCCTGCCCCTAATATAGGCCAACTGTATCCAGGTATGCCCAATCCTATTTGGGGTCTGAATGCTCAAACTCATGTCCCTGCTCAAGGATACAATCCCTTGAGCTACTATCCTCTCCAACAACCACCGAATCTACCTGGGTCTTCACATTATGCACAGACTACTTACGGCCCTACTGGTTTACCGATGGGGCTTCCTCCCGAAAGCCACCAGTACCCGCAGGTGAATCGACAATTACCCTTCTTGGCCACTTTGGATCTTCCGGATTTGTCAAGGATCCTAAATGATCTAATTCGTCACTCTCCCCAATGGCCTGCTATATCAGCCAAATTATCCTCGGACATTCCTAAGTTCGACAGAAAAGCGGGAGAGGACCCGAACAATCACGTCATGACTTTTCACCTCTGGTGTACATCCAACTCGTTGATGGATGACTCTATTCGTTTACGTCTTTTTCAACGAACCCTCATAGGTTCTGCTGCGAAGTGGTATATTGAATTGCCACAAAGTTTCTTCTCTGATTTCAACACCCTAGCTATGGCTTTCCTTACGCGTTACCAGTTACTGATTCGTTATGATATAGGGACCAAGATTTTGACTTCCTTCAAACAGAACAAAGGCACTCATATATCCGATCACATCCATGAGTGGCGAAGGAGATGATGTCTCATTAAACTTGAGCTCCCCGATCAGTTGTTGGCCGAGTGGTTCACGAAATCATTTGTGAACGACATCGGTAAGGACATTGCCATGGGTGGCATAGTCACAGAAGAGCAGGCTATAAGTCATTCTCAATATCTTGACCTCGTTTATTCACAAACGGGAACCCTTTACGATTTACTACCTGACTTACCTCATCCTTCTACTTCCGGCACTTCAACTACTTCAGTTGCCTCGCATGCAGCTGAAGGCGTGGTTGGTACTGCCCAAGCCGAACCACATTCTGCTTCAAGCAACAACCCTAAATCTGCTTCTTCTAATGTTCAAAATGCTCTGTCTCCTGCCCCTCCCGTTGGTAAGACTTTTGAGGTAAACGCGGTTCAATCTACCCCTACCGGTAAAAACAAGTATAAGAAGGGGAGAGGTAAGAATAAGGAGGGAAAAACTACTCCTCAAGCAGAGCAAACCAAAACTACCCTTGTTGACGATCGGGATAAGCGCAAACCCTAATACCCTTGTCTTATCTGTGGTGATGATCACTACACGAAGGATTGTCCACGACGTGCCGAGGTTACCAAGTTCCTTCAAGGAGCTCCAAAACCACCTGCTCCAGCTGTTTTGTCCCAACCCTTCCCATCTCAACAATAGGCTCAGTTGGTCATCCATGACCAACCCTCATCTTCTACAATGTCCTATGTTTTGATCTGTACTAGCAATTCTAAGCAGAGCAATCTTGCACTCACTACTCGAGCCAAAGATTATTCTCCATCTAAAGAGAAGGTTGATGATATACCTCCATCCTCGGTTCAACCCTATCCTGAGATTCCACCCACTCACGGTCCTCTTCATCTCGAACGATCGAGCCTCGACACAGTTCTACGACCCCCCCCCGAAGGGCATCGTTCGGAAATCGGCTTTCAATCCTCATGCTCATGCTGCCCAGAACTACATCATTGTTGAAGATCTGGCCTAAGCACCTTCTGCGATGTCATCCCTTGAAGTCCTTCAAAGTTGTCCTACGCAACGGAAGGCACTGTTGAAAGCTATCGATGGAATTGATCTGACGGATACAAATTTAATAATCTTTGACTTGGAAGATCACATTCCAAGGTTACCCCCTCAACTCGCGTTCCAGATCCAAGTGATTGTCTCTGACAAAAATATTTGCCGAATTGTTATTGACGAGGGTGCCTCGACGTGCGTCATGTCTCTTACTTGCTGGAAATCCATTGGCTCTGCCCCCTTGAACGAATCCTAGAACACTCTCAAAGCCTTCAATGGCTCAGGTTTTAAGCCCTATGATGTCCTTCCTTCGTTTCCCATCATGCTAGAAGCCAAAACAGTCCAAGTTGAAGTGGAAGTCTTCGACGCTCCCCTTGATTACAATCTTCTGCTTGGCCGCAGTTGGATCGATTCCATGCACGCAGTTGTGTCAACCCTTTTTTGTGTAGTACGTTTCCCTCATCAAGGAAAGGTTGTTACCGTTGACCAACTAGCCTTCTTTAATTCTGATACCCGTACTGGAAACGTGTCATTTATCGCTAAAACCCCAGTGGGTTATGAGAACATCGGTGTCGGCCTTATCAAAGACTCTTCATTAATGGGTACTTTCCCCATTCCACCGCTCGATGCTCCACACCCGTCTGTTGCTTCAATCAACATGATCTCCTCTTCGATTCATGAGCTTCCTGTGTCTCACGACCCTTGGATAGTACCTGACCCTGGAGATCATCTTCGTTACGGCGATGCAATGCCATTAAGTCTGGTTGAATCCGCCTATCAAGCCATTCAATCAACAACTCCTTCTACCCCCTCTTCTGGTGAGTTGTCTCCCGATCCTTTTCGTTTCATTTTTCCCACTGATGAGATGATCATGTCCGTCATGGAGGACACCCCTTGGGACGATGGACATCATCATTCCATTCTCTTTCTGGAGAAACATACCATTGAGAACTATCAACGGATCTCGACTTCGTCAACCATTGTTGTCATCTCTACTGTTCCCGGGTCCCCACACAATGTGTTTTCCGAAGGGAACTTAAGCAATATCTCACCCACGATTCCCCCCGACATCTTAGTCAAACCTGGAATCATTGAAAATGTCCATATCGGAGCTTCCTGTTCCCCTGACGAGATTGTCACCTACACGTCTCTTTTCAAAGAATTTTGTGACATATTCTCCTGGAGCTACGAAGAAATGTCGGGTATCGACCCTAGCATTGTGATACATGAAATCAATACATACCCTGGCGCTAAACCCGTCAGGAAACGCCTTCGTCCCATTCACCCACGTAAAGCGGCTGCTATCAAACTCGAAGTCGAGAAACTTCTAAAAGCTGGCTTTATTTATCCGGTGGCCCTCACAGACTAGGTTTCCAATCTTGTCCCAATTGACAAGAAGCAAGGCAATATTTGTGTATGCGTTGATTATAGGGATATCAAAAAAGCTTGTCCCAAAGACAACTTTCCTACCCCCTTCATCGATCACATCGTCGACAATTGTGCCGGAAGTGAAATCTTCTCTCTCATGGATGGTTTCTCCAACTATAATCAAATCAACATTGTGCCCGAGGGCCAACATAAGAATACTTTTATTTGTCCTTGGGGTACTTTTTCCTATCAGAAACTTCCTTTCGGTCTTAAGAACGCTGGCGCAACTTTTCAACGCGCTATGTATTATGCTTTTCATGATATCAAGCACATCATTCAACCATACTTGGATGATTTACCCGCTCATTCGATGCACCGCGTTGATCACCCAACCCACCTCCACGCCATTTTCATTCACTGTCGGTTCTATCGTATACGTTTGAATCCCCATAAGTGTGTTTTCTGCGTTGAATCCGACCACCTTCTAGGTTTTATCGTTTCACATCAAGGGATCCGAGTGGATCCTTTAAAGGTTGAGGCGATCCTTAATCTCCCTCCTCCTTCTACACTTCGCCAGTTGCAAATTTTGCAAGGGAAAGAAAATTTTCTTCGTCGTTTTATTCCAAATTATGCTAAGATAAATCGTGGATTTACACGGTTATTAAAACAGGGGTCCGAGTTTGTGTGGGATTCCATTGCCAACAAAGATTTCAAAGTTTTGAAATTGTCCTTAACGCGTGCTCCGCTTCTCTTTCCCCCTGACTACAGTCGTGATTACTTCCTTTACCTTGCTGCCTCAGATTATACCATTGGTATGGTTCTCGTCCAAGAGGATGATGCTAACGATGAACATGTGATTTACTACTTAAGTCGAAGTCTAACGTCTATCAAAATAAAGTACTTACATGTTGAAAAACTAGCCCTGGCTATCGTCCAAGCCGTCCAACGCTTCCAGCACTATATCCTCTCACGCAAGACTAAGGTGATTTCTAATTGCAACCCTATGCAACACATTCTTACACGTCAATTGCTAGGGGGGAAATACTCCAAATGGATTTTGATACTCCAAGAGTTTGACTTGGAATTCGAATGCGCCAAGTCTAAGAAGTCCCTAGTGTTCGCTGAGTTGATATGTGACTTTCCCTATTCTGAAACGGAAAATGTAGCAGCTGATTCGTTACCCGATGAATCTCTTTTCCTTATTAGCACTGACGATCTTTGGTATGGTGATATCATTATATATCTCCAAACCCAGACTTTCCAGCCAACTTTGTCCAGTACTTAACGTCGTCGAATACGATACCAAGCTCGTCAATACATTATCCTTGACGATACTCTTTATCGCTGGGGCATTGACTCTGTTTTTCGACGTTGTCTAACGTTCGACAAAGCTGAAAGAGCTCTGGATGAATGTCATTCTGGAGCCTGTAGTGGTCATATGTCTGGGTATGCTACTGCCCAGAAGATCTTACGCGCAGGGTATTTTTGGCCTTCTTTATTTAACGATTGTATAATCGCCATTCAAAAATGCCATGCTTGCTAGACCTATAACAACAAGATACGGTCACATCCCGCTCCTCTTCACCCTGTGGTCTCCATTGGTCCCTTTGCGAAATGGGGCATCGATTTCATGACATGTCACCCTCACTCGGCCGAGGGGCATGGTTATATTATTGTAGCTGTCGATTACTTTACGAAATGGGCTGAGGCGATGTCGACATTTGACAACACTGGAAAGACCGCAACATTGTTCATTTTTAATCACGTCATAGCTCATTTTGGTGTTCCCCAAGCTATCGTCACTGATCACGGTAGCCACTTCAGGAATTTTATAATGTCCGAACTTACTGAAAAGTTGGGTCTTCACCATGATAACTCAACGCCCTATTACCCACAAGCCAATGGCCAAGTCGAAGCGATTAATAAATTTCTCATAACTATGCTCCGACGAATGATAGGGATTCAAAAAACAAGTTGGCACACAATGTTGTTTTCGGCATTGTGGGCATACCGGACATCCGTCAAGTTTGCTACTGGGTTTACACCTTTCCAGTTAGTCTATGGTGTGAAATCCATTCTCCCGATTGAATGCAAGATACCCTCTTTAAAACTAGCTATTGAACTCCTTCCCAACACTTCTACTGAAGAAGAACGTCTATTGTATCTTATGCGATTAGACAAAACTCGACGTGATGCCACCCTAGTCATAGAAGCTCAGAAAAAGTGTGTTAAGGCCCAATACGACAAGCATGTCAAGCGTCGTGTTTTCTCCGAAGGAGATCTTGTTCTTCTCTATGAGCAAGATCGAGATATGTTAGGAGCTGGGAAATTCGAAGCCATGTGGCGAGGTCCTTATATAGTTCGACGAGTTTTGGAAAAAGGAGCCTATGAGTTAGTAGATTATGATGGTATCTCTTTAAGTGAACCTTGAAATGGATTGTACTTGAAGAAGTACTATGCATAAGATCACCTGCGCACAAGTACTTGTATTTTTACTGTATCATACTTCTTGTGTGTTACTATAGCTTGCTTTCGTCGTTATCTGGTCTCTACCCTTATGTGACATTGTGTTTGATTTCCAGATGTCGGAGTCTTCGCTACCCTATATTGGCTTCATTGATGGCGCTAGTTGTAGTACCCAGAATCTTGCTTCCGCTGCATGGGCAATTTACGTCCCTACAAACGAACTTGTCTCTTTACAAGGTGTATGTCTTGGCCGTGCGACCAACAATATTACAGAGTATAGCGCCGTTATCAAATTATTGCTTGATGCTATCTCGCTCAGAATTTGTCATTTGGTTGTGCAACTCGATTCGCAGCTTGTGGTACTACAGTTAAGTAATATCTATACTATTCGAAGTCCTACTTTGTTACGGGTGTATTTGCGAATTCGCCTCTTGGAGCGTTATTTTGATTATATTGAATATCAACACATTCCTAGATGTCTAAATACATTAACTGATGCATTGGCTAACTATGTTTTAGACAGACATTTGAATCATTTATAAATCAATCACATCAATGTTCACACAACACATGATAAACCGGTAGAAGCCGTCTGTATATATAACGATCAAAAGAGATTTTTACAAAAAAGTTTCCTTCGAAGAACAAAATGTCAAAAACTGAAGCTTATAGCTTCTACAAAGTGATGTCATGGATGACGTTTACGGTAACACATGACTGCCCAAGAAACTCTACAGAGAAGTCAACTCATGGACCCTGATACTCCCACTGTATGGCGTTGATCCCGTCGCGGAACCTCGTCGAGAGGCATGTCTGGAATATCTGTTGTTAAGCCCTCCAGGTTTTGTTCCACTACTTGGTAATCCTTGACATATTGTGGTGTTGGCGCTACCTCTCCTTGCTGCTGAATGGGAGAAGTACCGGGAGATCGATAAGGTCCAACATCTGTGTCATCAAAAATGAATTTTGTATTTAGTCTTTGAACGAACATATAAAAAACATTTGCATATAACAAAAATTCACAAAAACATTTAAAAGAAAAAATTGTGTACTTCTTACCAAGGTCTCCCCACTAAGCATCCTCTGGTAGTACTAAATCTGGATCTCCTTAGAAATCCAACCTGGCATAAGTGTAGTCGTCAACCATCAACATCTGTGGTTGCAGCCAACCAAAGAAGGCATCATCATACCTAATGATTGGCCCAGCTACATGTCGGGCCATAAGCTGACACCGTCTCAGCATCCTTGGATCCCTGGGAGCCGGTAAATTCCAATCAACCTGCAACCTCAGTACTGGAACCCTCTCAAGGAAGAAGGACACTAACAAAGATCCGTACCCGAATTGCTTTAGGTCGCCTCGTCTGCATTTTGTCAACTGTTTTTTCATGCTGCGGAGCACAACATCTGCCCAATTGAAAACCCGAGGTTCGGTGCACTCTATAGCATACTGGAAGTAGCTCTGTAATTCCATGTGAGGAGCAAAACTCCCTACCATCCGAGCTATGGTAAACAAAATAGTACGGAGGGTCACATCCCGTACCCCCCAAATAGTGACCTTCCCTTTCTTCCTTTCAGCCTCAGGAACACAATGTATGTGGCAGTATTCACTCATGGGCAACCCGCCACCTCTACTACCAGTCAGGCTCACATAGTACCCCCGCCATGACAATCCAGTCAAAAAGTAAATGTCCTCAATGTCTAAGGACAGTGTGTGGACCCCGACACAGAATACCTGTTGATTGAGATCCCACATGCGTACAAGGTACTCTAACAACCTGACTTGGGCCCTCATGCCCGGGATACGAAAGTACTTCAAGAGGCCACAGTCTCTCAATGCAGCAATAGTAGGTGGATGATTTGTGGCAATAGCATTGTCTTCCTCATGCTCTCTTTCACACCATTCAAGAACCATTTTGATGGCTAATTACCTGCATAAGAAGCACAAAAGGAAGATTAGAAACTCCATTCATGATTTGGATCTTTTTCATTGGGAAAATATTTAAAAAAAATTTGAGCTTTGCGGTTCTCGCAGGTGCCCTTTGGGCACAGTGCGAGAACCTCGCAAGCTGCCTTAGGGTCACCTGCGAGAATGCCTCATTCTCACAGGTCCCATGTACTCCGCCTGCGAGAATGGCAGCGCGCAAGTAGGGCTTGTAAAATCAACTTAAAAATGATTTTTTCACCAATGGAAATGCAAAATTAAACCATGGAAAGGTAAAGGACAAAAAGCCTACCTCAATGTTGTTGACGGCTCGCTGAATGGACGCTCATAACTCCCACAATCTGATGCCAAACTTCGAGGGTAAAAGAGGGGTTTTTGGGCTCAAATAGTGAAAAGTGAAAGTGATATGGTAGAAAAGAGTTTTACTCCTTTTTATTTACTTTTACCATATTATTGGGTTTTTTAATAATTATTTATTTATCAAACCCTAATTCCTAATGCCATGTTGAGTGTAACTTTTGCAGGCGTAACGACTTTGATGGTCATGTACCAGATGCAGACATAATTTTTCTTTTACATCACATGTTTTGATTGTTTTTTATGGTTTTTTGTATAAAACCTTGAGCATGGTCTTTGTTCGTTCTTGCACTTGAAAATACATGACAATGCGATCGAGCATACTTTTATCACTTTTTTGGGCTCAAAAAGGATATACGAAAAAGGAACCCCCCTAGAGTCCTCTTTAAGCTCTTTTCAGACTCTCTAAACATGAAAAGATAGCCGAGCGATCTTGCTATTTTCATGCTCGTTAAAGTATTTGAAGGAAGCGTCTGGTGAGCGATAATTTATCTCTTTTTTGGTCTCATCAGACTATTTTATGAAAAAGGAACTGAGAGAGTTCTCTTTTAAGTGTTTTTCCAAACTCTATAATCATGAAAAACCTTCGAGTTTTCTATCTTTGGACTCGTTAAACAAACATCGACAGACCCGTAATGGGACCGAACCACTCCTTCCTAGGGTTCGTTAAACATTCTCCAAGGGACTCGTCCGAAGGATGAGCTTACATAAACAAGCATATGTTATCCTCCTCAAGCTTGCGTAAAAATAAAGAGGTACTCGCCAAAAATGGTGGGGGAAAATTTGGGAAAGGGATATGTTTTCATCTTCATATTAGTTGGCAGTAAGTGTCTCTCTTGAACATGACACTCCTTATTCATTATATTTGAAGCCGGTTTGGGAAATCCATTTGTCTCTCATTCGATTTGCTACAAGATCATTCCCTGTGTCGTCTTTGAGTCAATACTGCCAAATCATTGGTCGTGTCATTCATATGTTCAAGAGAAGTCCATCCGAAACCTCATTTGAGTCGGCCATCTATAGTTGTCCATTCTCTTCGTATCGGCCTTCCCTGTGTCCAGTTTGACTTACATCATACTCTGTTTCACCTTCAAAATCTGTTACTCATTTCATGTCATTGATGGGGGATACATC
>SNQJ01S0052463.1:45746-70976 GCA_010110895.2 Picea sitchensis
TGGATTCCCTGATATTTTTGGATCATTCTTATCCAAGTAACTATCTTATTCTCTCCTATATATTGAGAGAATTCTCATGGAAAAGGTTAAGCAAGATTCATTGGAGAATTGGTGAAAGAATTGTGTGAAGGACTTAGCCTGAACAATAGCTTGGATACTCTAGCAAAGTCTATCAAGGTGATTTGATATTCTTCATGCAAAGATTGAGCAAGTGTGTGTGTTGGAGCCAAGAGCCATCGAAAGGAAGCTTGCGACATCAAGGCAATCAGGTTGTAATCTTTACTTTCCATTAATATTATACAGCGACATCTCCCTTTCCCATAAATCTATTCTCACTTTATTGTGTAATTCCTTGATCATACACATAAGTTAACTGTTGAATATATTGTGTTATCTTCACTTTGGTTGGTTTGTGTTGTCTTGGTCTTGACCTCACGAGAGCACCGGAGCGAAGCGGGAGCAACAAATACCCTAGGAAGCAATATAAAGGTATGTTACTCATTCCTCCCTACTAGTTAATTCAATGGTCAAAACTTAGGGAAAGAGTCTTGTCCTGTCCTGTTTTGTTCTAGATCCAGGTGGATCTAGGGAGATGTTTTAGTGTCCGCACCTACAGATTAGTCCGATAACACCTGGAACGTACCTTGTACTTCATTTTAGTTGGAAGTATGAATTGACATATCCCTCATTATGAGCTAGGGTCTTAGGTTACGTTCTGTACTCAAAGCATTCATTACTAAAATGCTTGAATTTCATGACTGAAACCCCTATTTCTTATGTTATGGTTGTGCTGGTGTGTTCCTAGTTTTGCTTCCATCATTTTAGCTCGGGCTTGTCTCTTTCACTGCTATATCTTAAGAAAACAGTGAGCTTGGGTTTTCTTTGTCACCATATGTTTGAACCCTTATGGCCCCTTTCGTCTGAGTTGAGCGAAATGGCTCCCAAAATTTTCTGTTGTATGATGATGCGAGTGATGATCTGAAGAGCCAAGGTTGGGATGTGTTTATTAAGAAATTCCAGGGTTATAACTCACAAGTGGCCAAAGAATTCTCCCTCACATTTGATGGATGCAGGGCCAAGGTGGGTCATATTCAATTGGAGATCACCGAAAAAATTATGAGTGATACTCATTGGAAAATGAAAGCCGTGAGCTGAAGGCCAATGCACAAAGACAAGTAAAATTTTTGAAAAGGACATGCAATATCATAATAAAAAATGATGACAGTGTCAAAGCCGTGATCAATTCTAAGATATTGTGATTCGAATTTTATTATCAGTTGGATGGCAAGATTGGTTTTTATCACAGTTATGTTTTTTGTTATTTTTCTAATTAATCTAGATTGATTTAGATTTTTGTTACCAATAACAAGACTGGCTACAGAATCGAGAGATTTTGTAGCCAAGTCAATTTCTCATATAAAATTTAGCAATTTGTAGTTAATAAAATATTTGACTTCATCATTTATTTTTTCAGGATAGGATGTATTTGATGTTGATCTTATGGGATGGAGCATGCTAGACTTAGTCGATCAACTATCTTGTTTTTGCTTATTTTGTAAATAGGAGAAAATTCTTATAGATTTTGAAGATTTAGTTTGATCTTGAGTGTCTTTAAGCCCTCTATATTTGTAACTTTTAGATCTTTTTGAGATCTGATCCTATCTTATAATATAGGAAGTTTAGCTTACATGAACTCTTTAAATACTCCATATTTCGTAATGAAAATCATCTTGGCTGAGGGCAAGAGATGGACGAGTGATTCTCGAACTTAATGAAACAATATACATGCATTTTGGATTTAGCCTTTTGTTAATGATGTTTTCATTTATGTTTTGTTAATCCTAATACATTAATAGGTCTGATAGCTTTAGACTTAATTATCTATTATGTGCAGGATGTTTACATTATAAATATCGTCTATAATTTGCTACTCAAAACATGAATGTTGTGATCATATCTTCAATTAGAATGATAAGATTTATCTTTGAATCTTAATTGAATGATGAAATGCATAGGTTACTTTCATATTTATCTTGCTATAATTATGTGAAATTATAAGATCACATGATTATGTTTGTGTTCCCTCTTCTGTCATTAAAATCTAAAGTACCAATACATGTTTTGAATTTATTTAGAACAGTCAATAAGTTCATTGCAGATTTCTCTCTTGGAAGTGGAAGTTGGACGTTTGTTACTCATACAGATGCTTGGATACACCTCACTAACTCACTGACAGGTTATCCCCTTTGTATTTTTTTAATTATGTCATCTACATATTAATGAAACCAGAGTGTATGGTTTAGCTTTTGACTACCCACCCGTCTGTTTTTCATAGTATATTCAATGCAATTTTTTTTAGATTTATAAAGGAAAACAAAAAAAGTTTTAAATGTGCTTTCTTTATCTACTTCTTAACATAAATAACTTTAGCATTTGATTTCGTAAGTTTCGATTAAAACTTGCAAATTGTATATGATGTATATAAGTGATATTAGTGTAGTTTCTGCTTAAAATATCTACAATAGTTATATTATTGCATATGTACATATACAATATATAGTATCTAGTAATTAGTTAGTGATTTATTTCTCTTGTTTATTTTCTTTTAGAATTTTAGATTAGCTAATAGAGCCATTAAACCCGTCAGAACGAGTTACACCAAACGGCTTGGGTTATTAAGACAACCCCATACCAGACTCATTCTTCCAGTTTACGGACGGTCAATTTCGCCCGCCAACACAACCTACACGTTGCTTGAGATACAAAAACATAATTACAACATATATAATAGTAAGGATGAACATGAATGACACTATTATGGGAAAAAAACATAATTACAACATAGATAATAGTAAGGATGAACATGAATGACACTACTAGTATTTAAGTGGTGGTTTTTATGAATGTAGAATTCATTCTAAAAGTTATAAAACCCTCCAGGAACTAGACTGGCCTAAACAACCATTATGCCAGAGGAAATCTGTTAAAAATTAATAATGACAATATTCTTTCATCTGGTATAATATATTTATTGGTTTCCATGATCTAGTCAACCCTTGGATCCATCCCCATGTTGTATGTGTACTTTTAGCACTCTATGAAACTCATCCATGTGGGTTTGATCAACGATTCATTGTCAATCACCTTAGTTTTGGATGCACTGTGATCAATGGTTTGTTCATCATTTTTTCGACAAGTCACGTACTTATGCCACTGATTCCCTCAATTATGGTGTCCTTTTATAATATAGTGGTTATATGAGGGTAGGGAAAGACTAAATTATCAATAGAAATACCAATGAAGGGGCAAGATTTTGGCTCAATCCTTGAGTATGCCGCTAAGGACAAGGGCACTTGGGTGAGTACTTACAATCTACAAGAACTCTCTTCAAATTTTGGTCATCATCGATGAGATGGTCGTAGAGGTCCTTTTTTTCTTCTCTAGAGCAGAGATATTCACCAACGATATCAAAACAACTAGGAAATTCATCTTCCATTATTAGGTCAAGGAAACAATCTTTTGTTTGAATTTCATCAGGATAAAAAACTACCACATCAACATGATTCGGAACTCTATATTGGAGGTGAGTACCCACGATATCAAGGATCCATTTTCCTGTTTGTATTCCATGAGATTCTTGAAAGAGCACATGATCAACCATATCTCCCCCTTTATCATTGTCATTATCAAATACGGGGGATCCCTTAATATGTATCATATAAGACTTGCGACTACTTTCTTCCAATTCTAAGACCTATGATTGTTTTGAGCTGAAAATTGCATCACCATAGGTGCTAACAGGGATTCCCTTTTGAATTTCAAGGGAATCTTTAAAATTGTCCTTCTTAATGACTTTCTAGGTGAGGATTTTATTCTTGGGAACATAATTGTGTGCATTATCCACAAGATCAGAGAGGTTAAAACCCATCACTTGGCACTTAGGAAACTTCTCAATTTATGGTTTATTAACATTTCTCTTGGTATCATTCTCAACAACAAAAGAGATACCATATCTATCCTCCCTTTGGTTACAACCACTTCCAAAGTTGGATATAGGAGGACTCTCAAAACTCAATCTAGGATGCATATTTGAGCTATCATTGTCACAAACAACTATGTCGTAGATAATCATTTCAAGGTTTACCACATTGGCACTTCCATCAATCCGGAGAAAGGTTCCATTTAAAGTATTATCATAGCTTCCACCATTGTTTCCTCCTAATTTCGAGTGTAGATATCGGTTGTTGGTTGTATCATCATGTATTTAGTCCTACTTTTTTACATAGGTAAGGCTTGTGATCATGCTAGAATTGATTCCAAGGGATGATCCATATCCATTCTATCAACAATATCAATGTTGGGATATGAAGCCAAAATTTTTCTTACTTTAGAGTATGGGTTGTCTTCATCATCCAATTCTAAGAGGAAATCAAACCACGGTTCTTCATCATCTTCGAGAGGAGGTCCTGGAGATTCAATGATAGTTTTTATTGCACCATATATTTTCTTGAAATTTTCAATGAAAACCATCCATTTCTCATGGTCATTATAAGGGATTCAACGTCTGCAAAATGCTTCGATAAACCCTAGAAAATATGAAATCTCTCCCTTGCCAATACTTTCAAATCACATCCTTGCATCACCTTTGGGACATACAAAAAAAAGATTCATCGTATTACCTTCATGAAAAAAGCCAATGCTCAAACTAAATTCAATGAAATATGATAAATGTTGCATGACTAAATCACCACATCTATGAAATATTGGAATTTCCCTTGCATTTACATATTTAATCTCATGTCGAAATCCCCAAACATTTGAATAATGAAAAGGAGCATACCAATTGGCCAGCAATGAAATGTTGTTTTGCATGCCAAATTGGCATACACAACAGCCCTATTAGTTGTTGTGCATAAATCTTTGGATCATTAGTTAATTAGTTTCCAACTACATAAAAACTATGTAACATTTCTACTAAGGGTCCAAGGCCAAGACCTCTCTATTGAACTGTGGATATGTGATTTATTATGGATATGTGGACCTACATGGTTTTGAAATTTTCACCCAACGCATTTGACACATGATGCTCTCATGCATTGTCACCAACTTCTAAATGAAAAAGGTCCTCCTTGAGTGATCCCAAACCACTGCATCCATGAAATAATGGAAAGTATAGATGGGAGTTTTGCATTAGAGAGTGATTTATCTCATGGGATTATTCATTCACTATATCATGGGGAGGGTTGTATTATTCCTAATGATAAATATGTTGTCATGCTAGAAAGGAAAATGTTTGTGAATGGTGCTATGGAAAGTTATTGCTTGTATGAGTCCATGGACAAACTTATGGAATTGATATTGTTGGTGATGAATCTGCAACTATTGCTGCTAATTTATATTATTGATAGTGAGGATTATTTTACTCAGCCTGTTAAAGATGCATGTTGTTAGCTTGATTCTAGAGAATAAGAATATAGTCCTATCTGTATACTTTGTTGAGTTAGAGCTTGCACAAAGGCGTCATTGGTCTTCAACATACATGACACTTGTTGCATGAGTGGTTTTATTAGAATATGTTAGCATCACGGTATATTATAAAAGATCATCTAAGAAGAAAGATTACCAATACGGACCATTGAAGGCATCAAAACCAAAGGGAAGAAACTAGGTATGCTCACAATGATGATGAAATAATGATATTCCTTATTAAACAAATTTCCTTTGAGTAAGATAGGATGTTACTTTTATAGGATGATATTTTTCCTAAAATTGGAAGAATAAAATAATCAGTCATTGGCTCATAGATGTTTTCCATGCATTCCCTTTCCTTGCCTTGTCATGCCTTGCCTTGACATGCCATACCTTTCCTTGACATGCCATGCCCTGTACTTCCTTGCCATGCTTTGTCATGCCTTACCATGACTTTCCCTACCATGCCTTTCCTTGCCATGCATTCCCTTGCCTTGCATTTCCATTCCTTTCCTTGACATGCCATGCCTTGCCTTGCACGCCTCGCCATGCCTTTCCTTGGAATTCCTTGCCTTGCCTTGGCATGCCTTGCCTTGACATGCCTTTCCTTGACATGCCATGTATTTCCTTGACATGCTTTTCCTTGACTTGACATGCCATTTCCTTTCCTTGAAATGTCATGGCTTACCTTGACATGTGTTTCCTTGAAACCACGGTGCCTACAATCGCCCAACACAGGGGTTGTGAAATTCGATCCCCTGTTTTGGATTTGCATTCTGCCTCACTGAGAAAAACACTAGTTCCAAAGATCCTCTAAAAACAAAATTTATGAGTGAGGAAATAAGAGTAGATAGGTCCCCCTATCTAGAATCCCGTGCTAGGAGTCCAATGGAACTAATGGTTAGTCGATATGAGGCATGGTTTGTGTGTTATGGTGTGTTACAATTCGCCTCCTGAAGCCATTCAGGGAAATAATGACAATTTGGTTTGGGGTACAAAATAAAAATTGGGCGACAAAAGTGAGTTCTGTAAGCTCCAGAAGGTCCATATTGCCAATTCCCATGGGACCATGATTCCCACAATCGCCCAACTCAGGGGTCTTGAAAGTTGACCCCATGTGTCGGATTTGCATTATGCCTCACTAAGAAAAACTCTAGTTTCAGAGATCCTCTAAGAAACACTTTTCTGGGTGAAAAAATCATAGGAAAGGGGTCCCCTAGCTGTAATCCAGTGCCATGAGTCCAACGGAAATGACAGTTCACCGATATGAGGCACGATTTACGTGTTATGCTGAGTTGCAACTCACCTCTTGAAGCCATTCAGGGAGACAATGACAATTTGGTCCGTTGGCACAAAATCACAACCAAGCGACGTAACTGAGTTTCGTAAGATCTGAAAGGTCTGTATGGCCAATTCCCATGCAACCATAGTTCCCACAATCGCCTGATACATGGGTTGTGAAAGTTGAACCCTTGTGTTAGATTTGCATTATGCCTCAATGAGAAAAACCTTAGTTCCATATATCCTCTAACAAACACTTTTACAGGAAAACAAATCATAGGAGAGGGGTCTCCCTAGCTACAATATCATGCTAGGATTCCAACAGAATTGACGGTTCTTCAATTTGAGGCATGGTTTGTGTGTTATGTCGAGTTGCAACTCGCCTCCTAAGGTCATCCAGGGAGACAATGACAATTTGGTCCGGGGGCACAAAATCACAACCAGGAAACGTAACTAAGTTTTGTAATCTCTTGAAGGTCCATATGGCCAATTCACATGTGACCATGGTGCTCACAATCTCCCGACACAGGGGTTTTGAAAGTTGACGCCCTCTATTGGATTTGCATTGTGCCTCACTGAGAAAAACTCTAGTTCTGAAGATCCTCTAAGAAACACTTTTTTGAGTGACGAAACCATAGGAGAGGGGTCCCCCTAGCTGGAAATCGATGCTAGGAATCCAACAGAACTGACGGTTCATCGATTTGAGGCACGTTTTGCGTGTTATGCCGAGTTGCAACTCGCCTCCTAAAGTCATTCAAGGAGACAATAAAAATTTTGGTCTGGCGGCACAAAATGACAATCGAGTGACGTAAATAAGTTTTGTAAGCTATGGAAGGTCCATATGGACAATGCCCACACAACCATGGTTTGTCGATCCGAGGCATGGTTTGCGTGTTATGGCATGTTGAAATTCTCATCCTGAAGCCATTTAGGGAGACAATGACAATTTGGTCTGGGGTACAAAATCACAACCGGGTGACGTAGTTGAGTTTCGTAAGCTCCAAAATGTTTGTATGGTCAAATCCCATGGGACCACGATGCCCACAATCCCTTGACACATGGGTCTTGAAAGTTGACCCCCTGTGTCGGATTTTCATTGTGCCTCATTGAGAAAAACTCTAGTTCCAGATATCCTCTAAGAATCTCTTTTCTAGGCAATGGAATCATAGGAGAGGGGTCCCCCTAACTGGAATCCGGTGCTAGGAGTCCAATATAACTAACGGTTTGTTGATCTGAGGCATGGTTTGTGTTTTATGCTGAGTTTAACTCGCCTCCTGAAGCCAATCAAGGAGTCAATGACAATTTAGACCAGTGGCACAAAATCACAACCGAGTGACGTAACTGAGTTCCATAAGCTCTAGAATGACTGTATGGCCAACTCCCATGCAACCATTGTGCCCACAATCGCCCAACAAAGGAGTTTTGAAAGTCAAACCCCTGTGTTGGATTTGCATTGTGCCTCACTCAGCAAAACCCTAGTTTAGGAGATCCTCTAAAAAACACTTTTATGGGCCACAGAAACATAGGAGAGGGGTCCCCCTAGCTGGAATCACGTGCCAGGAGTCCAACAGAACTGACGGTTCATCAATCCGAGGCATGGTTTGTGTGTTATGGAATGTTGCAATTTTCCTCCTGAAGCCATTCAGGGACACAATGAAAATTTGGTCTGAGGGTATAAAATTACAATCGGACAATGTAAATGAGTTTCAAAAGATCCAGAAGGTCCGTATGGCTAAGTCCCATGGGACCACAATGCCCACAATTTCCCGACACAGTGGTCTTGAAAGTTGACCCCCTACACTAGATTTACATTGTGCCTCATTGAGAAAAACTCTAGTTTCAGAGATCCTCTAAGAAACACTTTTCCAGGTGATGGAATCACATGAGAGGGGTCCCCTAAGATGGAATCCAGTGCTAGGATTACAATGCAAATTATGGTTCGTCGATTTGAGGCACAATTTGCATGTTATGTCGAGTTGAAACTCGCCTCTTGAAGCCATTTAGGGAGACAATGATAATTTGGTCCGGTGGCACAAAATCACAAACGAGTGATAAAAATGAGTTTCGTAAGTGCTAGAAGGTTTGTATGGAGAATTCCCACGTGACCACGGTTCCCACAATCGCCCGACACAGGGGTTGCGAAAGTTGACCCCCTATGTCGGATTTGCATTGTGCTTCACTCAACAAAACCCTAGTTCTGGAGATCCTCTAAAAATCACTTTTATGGATGACGAAATCATAGGAGAGGGGTCCCCCTAGCTAGAATCCAATGCCAAGAGTCCAACGGAACTAATGGTTCATCGATCTGAGGCATGGTTTGCATGTTATGGTGTGTTGCAATTCTCCTCCTGAAGCCATCCAGAGACACAATCACAATTTCGTTTGGGGGTACAAAATCACAATCGAGCGACGTAACTGAGTTTTGTAAGCTACAAAAGGTCCATATGGCCAACACCCATGGGAAAAATATGCCCAAAATCATTCGACACAGGGGTATTGAAAGTTGACCCCTTGTGTCGGATTTTCATTATGCCTCACTGGGAAAAAATCTAGTTCCATAGATCCTCTAAGACACACTTTTCTAGGCGATAGAATCATAGGAGAGGGTTCCCCATAGTTGGAATTTGGTGCTGAGAGTCCAATGGAACTGATGGTTCATCGATTTACGGTATGGTTTGTGTGTTATGCCAAGTTGAAATTTGCCTCTTGAAGCCATTTAGGGAGACCATGAAATTTTGTTATGGGGGCAGAAAATCACAACCAGGTGACGTAAGTGAGTTTCGTAAGCTTGGGAAGGTTTGTATGGAAAAATCCCATGTGACCACGGTGCCCACAATCACCCAACACAGAGGTTGTGAAATTTGATCCCCTGGTCCAAATTTTCATTGTACCTCACTGAGCAAAACCCTAGTTCTGGAGATCCTCTAACAAGCACTTTTATGGGTGAAAAAATCATAGGAGATGGGTCCCCCTAGCTGGAATCTAGTGCCAATATTCCAATAGAACTAATAGTTCATTGATATGAGGCATGGTTTGTGTGTTATGGTGTGTTTCAATTCACCTCCTGAAGCCATCCACAGACACAATGACAATTTGTTCTAGGGGTACAAAATCACAATCGAGTGATGTAACTAAGTTTCGTAAGCTCTGTATGGCCATATTCCATGGGACGACGATGCCCACAATCACCCGACACAAGGGTCTTGAAAGTTGACCCCCTGTGTCGTATTTGCATTGTGCCTCACTGGGAAAAACTCTAGTTCTGGAGATCCTTTAAGAAACACTTTTTTGGGTGACATAATCATAGGAGAGGGATCCTCCTAGCTGGAATCCAGTGCCAAGAGTCCAACAAAACTGATGGTTCATCCATCTAAGGCACGGTTTGCATGTTATTCCAATTTTCAACTCTCGTCCTAAATTCATTCAGGGAGACAAAGACAATTTGGTCTGAGGGCACAAAATCACAATCTAGTAACGTAACTTAGTTTTGTAAGCTATGGAAGCTCCGTATGGTTAAATCCTATGTGACCACGGTGCCCACAATCGCCCCACATAGGGGTTGTGAAATTCGACCCCCTATGTCGGATTTGCATTGTGCCTCACTGAGAAAAACCCTAGTTATGGATATCCTCTAACAAACACTTTTACGGGTGACGAAATCATAGGAGAGGGGTCGCCCTAGTTGGAATCTAGTGCCAGGATTCGAACGGAACTGATGGTTCTTCGATCTGAGGCATAGTTTGTGTGTTATGCCGAGTTGCAACTCGCCTCCTAAATCCATTCAGGGAGACAATGAAAATTTGGTCAGGGGGCACAAAATCACAATCGAGTGACATAACTAAGTTCTGTAAGATCCAGAAGGTCCATATGGTCAATTCCATCATGACCACGATACCCACAATCTCCCAACATAGGGGTTTTGAAAGTTGACCCCCTGTGTCGGATTTGCATTGTGCCTCACTGAGAAAAAAATTAGTTCCGGACCTCTAAGAAACACTTTTCCTGGCGACAGAATCACAGGAGAGGGGTCCCCCTAGCTAGAAGCTGGTTCTAGGAGTCCAACGGAACTAACGGTTCATCGATTTTAGGCACGTTTTTCATGTTATGTCGAGTTTCAACTCACCTCCTGAAGCCATTCAGGGATACAATGGCAATTTGGTTTGAGGGGAAAAAATGACAATCGGGTTACGTAACTAAGTTCTGTAAGCTCTAGAAGGTCCATATGGCCAATGCCCAAGAGATAACGGTGCCCACACAATCACTCAACACAGGGGTTGTGAAATTTGACCCCCTGTGCTATATTTGCATTGTTCCTCACTAAGGTATTTGGACTTTGTTACACTTGCATGAACCATTTCTTGAGTTTGTTGAGGTGGTTACTAGTTTGTTGGAGCCACACATGCTAGTTTGTTGCAACATTTATGGGAGTTCCCTCTCTCTCTCCTTGACTCATTCACCTACATGTTGAGTTAGTTGGAGTTGGTTATTATGTGATATATTATTTTATTTGATGCACTTGATTTTGTTATGTCCCTTGAGGCTATGGGATGAAGTATCATATGTCCCTACCTAATGTGACATGGCATTCCTTGACAATGTGGGATGATGTGTAGAATTGACCTCCCTCTTCCATTGTCATTGTGTCTCTAAATGGATTCAGGAGGCGAGTTGCAACTAACCATAGCACCCAAACCATGCCTTAGATCAATGAAACACTATTTATGTGGAGGTTTTTACGAAACCTCCCCGAAAAATTTATCCCTTCTCGGTTTATAGTGAAGGTTGTTATATATGTGTGACTTCGCATAAAGGGGTTGTGACAATGCAACATTCATTTTTGATATTATTTTTTTCAATAACCGAAATAGGAAAATATTATATTATATTAAAAGGTTGTAGCTAGTGCTAGCAATAATATACAAAAATAATAATTCAGAGTTTTAGAGCTTAGTATTAAACAACTCTATGATATTACATATCAAATATTACACTAGACTATTATATAGATATTATTTATTTTCTTGCATGTAACATGTTTGATAAAAACACCCAAAAACCTTATGACATTACAATTAATGAAAAACTTGTAAGCTTTCACTTCTTCCTGAACAACATCTAAGAGAGGAGAGTGTTATTGTTTGATATCCATTGGTTCCTTAAGCTGATGAACCACCTATTCTTCCTTAAATTTGACTTGAGAATATTTTACCAAGACCTTATTGTTTGATGTTGAGGAGATAGAGTCCTTTTGAAGATAGAGAGCCAAATTCTGCAACATGCTACATTCATCTTCCAAACTATCAAACCTTTATTTTTGATCAACTAGTAAATTCTTGATGGAAGCATGCTGAGAGACATAGTGGTGTTCATTTTGATGTACTTTTCATGTGATAGAGAATAGAGAAGTCCTGCTAGACTTTATATATTCCTCATGCCTCCTTAGTATTCTCCTTAATTACATGACATATTTGTTCTCCATAGTTGCACTATAATCACAAAATCCTGCAAACCAAACTCTAATGAAAAAGACAAGATGAAAACAAGGGCCTTGACCCAATAAAATGGAGGAGGCTGCAATCACCTCATGTGAACACAAGGGAATAAAACCATAATAGATCTCCTTTTCTAGAATTTCCCCACAAAATATCATGTCAAATGATGACTAGAGTCTAGAGGAGAAGCACACAAAAATATCCAACCAAAGCGAAACAGAGCTACAATATATAAACACAAACCCATGTCACTTTCCCTGGAGGTTATTCCAAATTGTCTTCAATAGAACAAGAGAAATAGACCCAAAATGAAGGAGCCAAGTGATTGTCTTAAATGTAATCCCAAATGAAATTCACAATTGACATAAAACAACCAATATCCATGGAAAGCTGCTCAAAATACTTTACTTGGAGGTATGACAAAAGAAAATCCCAACCGCAAAAGTTCCCAATTCCCTTCCTCTCATGCTACGTTATCCCATAATTATAGTTTTTTTCATAATAAGGAATTCAATACATAGATCCAAGTTTAAGGCTCACATGTAAGAGAGGTTGGGTGTTGTCCTTGATATGCACATCCCAAAAAAAATGAGTTGGTATGTATGATGTTGATCCATGTGAGTAGTACATATTGATTGATGTGCTTGATTTATTCATGGCCTTAGGGGATATTATATAGTGAGTGCACCAAATTTTTTTCACACTCCCCTTTGATTAATTTAGTGTCCTTTTTGGCCTAAAGGTCGGTTTCAGCATTGATAACTTGCTTCATGTGGAAGAAGGATATATTTCTTATTGTTCTTGCCTCCTTTTTTGCTTGAGCAATGACTATAGCGAGATTTATATCCACCAAAAAATATTTCCCAAGCATAGATTTAATCATTACCATGGAATGACCTAGGATGATCAATGAATTGACCTTGGATTCCTTAGCTAGTAAGAGACCTCTCATAAGAGCATATGATTTTTCCAAATTATTTGGAGTTATCCCAAGGCCCTATGCACACAATGGTACTTTTTTACCTCTCATATCATAAAGAATCCCCGTTGCTCCTGCCACGCTTGGATTTATTTTTGAAGAACAATAAAAAAACCAAAATAGTATTTTTTTATTATTCTCCATTATAAAATATCTTGGAAATCCATACAAATTTTCCACTATGTATAGTTGTTAAAAATGGGGAGTTGAAAGATTATTATGAACCCCAAACTACTTATACCATACCTCCAATGTTTTCAAATCAGTCAAAACTTTTATTATGGAGTTGATATGTTCCACTAATAGCCTTTTTCCTTGGCTTCCACCACATTTAGGTTCACCAGAGTTTGATTAAAAACCATCTTATTCTAGGCCGACTAGATCTTCCAACAAAAGTACCTTGATATTTCTTTCCATAGAATTTTTAAAGTGTTTTTATTTCTAAATGAACCTCTGTAGGAAGCACCCCATGTTGAAAACACATCCCTCGAGGAGATAAGTGATATATGTGGATATCGGTGGCCACCCACCTTTTCCAATTGGCGCAAAACAGTTTTTTGGCAATATTGGCAATTTACTATTTTTAGCAGTTTTAACTTTCGAGGCCATTTTGAGGGCCTAAATGAAGGTTTTTCGGGATCGATATTCTCTATGATAGATGAAAGCATTATTGAGCCCCCAAAATGAATCTCCTCGAAGATATCTTTCCAACGGGCTATCATACGCCTAAAACAGAGATCGTATGCAAAAGTTACGACCCTCAGAAGTTGATGTACTAACTTACCCAGATGGGGCCCACATGACTTTTGGCGCTTCATCTCCTAGGGTTAGGTTTTTGGACGTCTAGGGTTTTTGGAATTCCTATTTATTTTGAAAATTCCTTCAGAGCCTCATTGTAATCATCTTCTTGTGAATTAGAGCAGCCGTCACATCTCTTCTTAGAGATAAGCCGCCACCATTCCAACAAGCTTGTTTTCGCTGCATTTTACAGTTTCAACTTATTTCATTATTGAATAGAAAACCAATTTTATTGTATCTCTATTATTTTATGTTAAGCACCTGTTAATAATCTGTAGCTATTTCATTTTTCTCATAAAATCTGGATCAGTGGTATCAGAGCGGTCTTCTCCTTGTCGTCTTAATGCATGTCCCCAACAGGCGACACATCTTCTTCGAGTGGAGGTGCCACCCCCTTCAAGGTACAAATAAACTTTGATATTCCTATATTTGAAGGTCAGATAGACGCATATGTTGTAGACAAGTGGTTGAATCTACTAGAAGGGTATTTTTCTTTCCATAACTTTTCGAATAGAGAAAATATTACTTTTGCGCTCCTCAAAGCCGTTCCCCTTGTCAAAGATTGGTGGGAAACTTTCTGTGAGAAAAAGGAAACAGAGGAACCCTCATTATTTATAGTCATGGACACTTAGGAATCCTTCAGGGATTCTATTAAGGAACAATAATACCCTTTCAGAAGTTATGAAGACTTGTATACCAAATGGACCACACTGTGGAAAGAAAGAGACCAAGCAGTGCCAAATTTCACAAATATATTTCACACCTTGCTCACCAAGATGGGTATCAAATATTCGGAGTGACATCTAGTTCTCAAGTATCACAGTGCTTGGCATAGATACATCCATACCAAAATGGAATTTATAGACATCTCATCCTTGGGCACGACCTACCAATATGCTGTCAAAATCGAGCAGAAGCTCAAACAAAAGATGCGGAAATTTGGGCCTGGGAACCCCTCACAAAAAAATCCAGGAAAGAGCAGCCCAACCCACGGAAAAAAGGACAGAGAAAATATGGATAGTATCAGGACAACTAGTCCAAGCCGCAAGTAAAGAAGGACACCAAAAAGACAAAGAAAGATATCGGTAAGTGGTGTGACTTCCATAAGATCCCTTGGCTTAACATTGTTGATTGTCGCTCAAAGCAGTCATTGGTGGCCGAAGTGAAAGCCTTTGAATCGGATGCAGGTTTAGAATCTGAGCCAGAACTAGAAAGGGAAGATGTATCATTGACGCGGAACCCAGTGCCAACGTTGCTACCACCAAGCTCCATCCTGGTGAACCATACAAGCCAGAAGAAGGAGAATGCCTCTTCCATTCATATATGTGGGTAAAAGGCACCCCATTGCACTTCATCGTTGATAGTGGTAGCCAGAAGAACCTCATATTAGAAAAGTTTGTCAAGCGGCTGGCCTTGCCGACAACGTCGCACCCACAACCCTACACCATTGGATGGCTCTGCCAAGGAAGCGATCTCCGCGTCAGCCAATAGTGCCAACTGTCGTACGACATTAAGCCCTTCAAAGACGAGGTATTGTGTGATGTTTCTCCTCTTGAAGTTTGTGATGTTCTTTTGGGCCAACCTTATTTATGGAAAATTCATGTTGTATATGAGTCTAGGCATCGTAGTGTTATTATTACTTTGAACAGGAAATTATACAGGATACCTAAGGCAGTCCCACCTAGTGTTATTTCCTTGATCTCTGCTAAGCAATGTAGGAAGGTCATCTCTCAGACAAGGAAGTTTGTCTTCTTCGTGATTCGCTCTCAGAATAAGCAAAAGATCACAACCACATCTAGGGTCTCTACAGCCGACCTCTCCACACATCAGAAGCAAGTAGATAAGGTCATGGAAGAATACTCAGATATCTTCTCCTCACCTACCAGGGTACCTCTGCACTGCCAGGTCAAGCACCCCATCAATCTGACCCCCAACGCACCGATGCCCAATGGGCTAGTATATCACCACTCTCTGTTAGAGAATGAGGAGATCAGGAGACAGATCCAATAAATTCTCCACAAGGGGCACATCCATCCCAGCTCATCACCTTGCGGGAGCCCAATCGTGTTGGTACAAAAGAAAGATGGAACCTGGCGACTCTACATTGATTACTGGGCTCTGAATAAAATCACAGTAAAAAACTGGTACCCGATTCCCCGAATCGACGACCTCCTTGATCAACTCACAAGGGCCAAATACTTCAGTAATATTGATCTAAAGTCTGGCTACCACTAGGTTCGGATAGAACAGAAAGATGTATGGAAAACCGCCTTCAATTCAAAGGAAGGCATTTTTGAATGGTTGGTCATTCCCTTTGGTTTGACAAATACTCTAGCCACTTTCATGAGGATGATGGACGATATCCTATGACCATTCACCAATAATTTTGTAGTGGTGTACCTGGATGACATTCTCATTTACAGCAAGACTTGGTCCGAACACTTGCATCATATTCAGCAGGTTCTGCACACCCTGCGGCAACGTAATCTATATGCCAACTTGGAAAAATGATCCTTCATCATGGACAGGGTCCATTACTTGGGATACATAACTGATCAACATGGAGTACATGTGGACCTAGCCAAGATCCAAGTCATCCATGACTGGCTAGCCCCAACCACACTCACTGAGGTTTGGATCTTCTTGGGCCTTGCCAATTTCTATCATAGGTTCATGTTGGGATTCTCCCATATTGCATGGGCCCTCAGCCAAATAACCAGGGGTGGTGGTAAGGAGAAATTTTCATGGGTCCAGTCCCAACAACAAGCATTTGACGATTTGAATCGGTGCTTATGCTCAACCCCAGTACTTTCACTACCATACTTGCAGCAGTCCTTTGAGATTGAGAAAGATGCTTCAGACTATGCGGTGGGCATCATTATCACTCATCACGGCCACCCTGTGGCCAATCATAGTGAGACACTATCAAATTTTTTCCGTAATTACCCTACTTACGACAAAGAAATGTACTCCATTATGCAATCCTACCGCCAGTGGACACATTACATTCTTGGGAAGGAGACAATCATCCACACTGATCATAAGCCACTGCAGTTCATGCAGACACAAGGAAAATTGTAGAATGATCACCATAAAAAATGGTCCACATACTTGCAGCAATTCCACCTCAACATCAATTATAAAACATGAAGCACCAATCGCGTTGTTGAGTGCCTCAACAGACTGTCAGTCGCAACACTTACCACAGTGCTAGAATCATGTGGCCATGAGACCTTTGGATGGCCCCAACTCTATGAGACAGACCTGGACTTCACCAACACCTACTAAATATTGGGTGCAAATGCAGTTGTCGATAATTTTCATCTTCAGGATGAGTTGTTGTGTCGTCTCGGCCATATCTATGTTCCATAAATCAAGTGAGCAAAGCTAATATGGGAAGCCCACTACAGTCGGGTGGCAGGACACTTCGATGTCGAAAAGATAGTGGTGATGCTACATAAACATTTCTACTGGCCAAAACTTTGATAGGAGGTCAACAAGTATATTAGGTCCTGCACTGCCTACACTATTTCCAAACCGACCACTAAGAAACAGGGCCTGTACACCCCTCTTCCTAATCCTGACAGGCCATGGGAATCCATCTCAATGGACTACATGTCGGGCCTCCCATCCACCAAGTGGGGAAATGACTGTGTTTTTGTGGTTGTTGATTGCTTTTCTAACATGGTGATTCTGGTTGCCTACAAGAAGAACATCACAACAGAGGCCACTGCCAAACTCTTCTTTGAATGAGTCTAGGTACATTTTGGAATACCAAAAACCATTGTCTCATATCAAGATAATCAATTTCTCATCACATTCTAGTCTACTAGACACCAAGATCACCAAAATCCATAGCCTTCCACCCCCAGACAGATGGCCAAACCGAGGTTGTAAATCGAATGATTGTGCATATCCTTCACATGTATAATTCAAAGCACCCTCACACATGGGATGAGAGACTTCCCTATGTCCAACATAGCTACAAACGATCCCTGCATAGCTCAACTAACCAAAACCCCTTTCAGGTGGGGTTGTGATTCCAACCATTGGGTCCCATAGATGTTGCACTTCCCCTTGCGGTCACCTCGACCAACTCATATGCTGCTCCAACCAAAGCTAAAAAAGCCACCTGGTTCATTGAGTGGATCTAGCAGATCTTCCAACATGTTTATGATATCCTACATAAGTCTAATGACAAGTACAAGCAGCACCATGATCAACATCGGGTTCCACATAAGTTTCAGGTGGGAGGAAAAGTTTGGTTGCACTTGCAGAAAGAACGCCTTACATGACCACATCGAAATATTTTCCCACTATGTTATGGTTCATACACCATCAACAAGGCTGTGGGGTATAATGTGTTTGAGCTCAACATTCCTCCTTTCCTTGGCCTGAAACCAGTGTTCAATGTGGATCTCCTTCACCCTTATTTCCCACCATTATTAGACACTTCAGACGTAACAGAACAACTGACACCAATAGATCTCAACCCCGACTGAATACAACAAGAATCCAATAATCATATTGTGGACACATAGATCAAGGGCACTCGATAGCAAAGGATCTAGCTTTATCTAGTCATCAAAGCAGGGCAGCTCCTGCACCAAGGCAAGTGGCTCACCCAGGGCCAAATTCAACAAACATTTCCTCATCTGATGGGGTAACTCAACAGAATGGAGACCATTTCCTCCTAAGGAGGGAGGATTTATCAAGGTGTATATCAGTGGCCACCCACCTTTTCCAACTGGCTCAAAATAGTTTTCTGGCAATTTTGGCAATTCACTATTTTTAGTAGTTTTAACTTCCGAGGCCATTTTGAGGCCCTGAATGAAGGTTTTTTGGGATCGATATTCTCAAGGATAGCTAAAGGCATGATTGAGCCCCTAAAATGAATCTCCTTGGAGATATCTTTCCAATGGATTGTCATACGCCTAAAACGGAGTTCGTATGCAAAAGTTACGACCCCAAGAAGTTGATGTACTAACTTACCCAGACGGGGCCCACATGAATTTTGGCGCTTCATCTCCTAGGGTTAGGTTTTTGGATGTCTAGGGGTTTTGGAATTCCTGTTTATTGTAAAAATTCCTTCAGAGCCTCATTGTAATCATATTCTTGTGAATGAGCGCAGTCGTCACATCTCTTCTCAAAGATAAGTCGCCACCATTCCAACAAGCTTGTTTCTGTTGCATTTTACAGTTTCAACTTATTTCCTTATTGAATAGAAAACTAGTTTTACTTTATCTCTGTTATTTTGTGTTAAGCACCTGTTAATAATCTGTAGTCATTTCATTCTGCTCATCAAATTTGGATCAAGAGGCCATCTCACATGATGATTAAGGCCAACAAGGGATAAGCACTAAACTATCCTTGAGTAGAAACACTCGATGAATAGATGGTGAGTTGATTCTTTAGCTCTCTAACACAGATCACACCTAGATGGCACATGCATTATATTTTTTTTTTTACAAATTATATGAATTCAAAATCTTACCATGCATTGTATTCCAAAAATATATATTTATCTTTTGGATTCCATCACTATGCCAAATTTGGTTCCAAATTGAATATTTTTGTGGGAGAGGAAAGTAAAGGATATGATGAAAGTATCCATATTTGTTTCTGTATTCTCTCCCCATCCCCTTTGATCTCTATTTTGTATATCCCACAATGCACACCCACTAAGAGTAGATATGAGCATGGAAACAAAAGGGTGGAGTGACTCAAGGGGATCTTATAAGTGTTATCCCTTCCATCGGCCTGTGCTCCTTGACCAAAACGATATATCAAACAAGAATTTAATGATTTGACAATCCATCCATAATTTTATAGGAAGAATTTTTGAATTGTGAATTAGAGGCTTGTTTCCCATAATGTTATCACTACAAATCATAATATCTTTGCATTACCTGGGATCCATGTACTCTTGGAGAAAATCATAGGGATGGATGATTTCAATAATTTATATATATGGGAGCCTCTTTGGTTTCCCTCCATGATTAAATGCACCTTTTCCTAGACCCCTTGAGGTATTTTTTCCATAGAATTGTTTTCCACCAAATTACTCTACTATATATTAGCCTCCAAGATTCATGAAGGAGGGGTCTTCTATCCCCAATCAGCCCATGTATTTTAGATCCTTTACAATCTTCCAATATATCGGGTGGAATTTCTTTATATTAGATTTATCCCCTTGCCACAAAAACTTCCTAATTTTCCTTCCAAATTGTTGCATAACACCCATCGGGGCCACCATGGCTGAGATTTTATTGATAATAATAATAGAAAAGGACCAATCTGATCATGATCATTCTACTCATGGGGTTTAACCATTAAGATCCCCATTGGATGAGAGAGGGGTAGTAGAAAGGAACAACACAACAACAACACATAAAGGCACAACACAACACATGGGTTCCTCCTAATAAAATGAACACACGTATTTGGCATGCACAACAACCAATAGGGCTGCTTTGCATGCCAAATTGGCATGCACAACAACCACAATGGAATGGTTCATCAACACAAGGAATGGTTCATAAAATGGATGATAACCATTAATAAGATTACATTGATGCAGTAGCTAATTAACACTCCCATAGAAGCATTAGCACAAGTAATGAAGACAAAAGTAGGAAACAAGTATCCTTCTTGTTATCACTCTGTAAATTCCTAGAGGTTGTTGTGAGGTAAGAAGAAATCTATCAGAGGTAACCTTAACCAACCACTTCAAAACTGGGAGCTAGCCCTACCAGTTTCAGAGAGGGATCTCTCTGTGAGTTTTAGATTTGTTTGGATTTTCAAAGATTTTAGGCTAGTTAAAAAAGAATATAACCGAGTTGTTTGTATTGTTTTTATATGGAATGGCTTAATATCACTTACGCTTCCATTGGGCTATGGGGTCTGTTTTAAAAATATGGAGGTCAAAGACAGTTTTTATAAGATTCGTTTCACAGGGCAAGATAGTGAAACTACTGGATTCTTTAGGAATAAAAATGATGTATTGTTGAAAAAGGTGAGATATCAGTTAGAACAAAAAAGCATTCAAAAATTTATTTGTTGTAACATTAGAAAGAAAAAATTTTAATCTGTAAAAGATTAGGAACAAAGTACACAATGGAAAATTCTGCGACTTAAACTTCTTTTAAAGATCATATTAGAAAAACAATATGATAACTGAGAAAGAAAAAACTTTTTTACGAAGACAGAGGAAACTTCACCAACAACTAACACGCAAGAATCCTGTGAAATGTCTCTTTGTATTATTGGAATAACCTCTTGATACGAATTACAGTGATTATAGCTTGCTTGGGCGTAAAGATCAACCCTCAATACTTCTAAGATTGAAATATTTATAACCAGAGTTACAAACGACCCTATCATTAATGATCAGGATGTGGCAGACCCTGAATCTAACTAACTAAAAAGATGCATAAATATAGTAACTGATGATGATATGTCGAATATCTCATGCTGATTTTGGGGAAGACCGTTCGTGAGTCATTCATATGACTTTGATTGCGCTGGAGGCTGATTTGGATGAGAACTCTACCTTTACTCAATCAATTCACACAGCTCATCCCATAATTGTGTGCTTGGGATGGTAACTTTCAATAATCGACGACAAATTTCATCCATCTTGGTGTACTTAGCAAAAGTCGGTTTGGTGAGGAAAATGTACTTGATTTCGTGTTCTATGTTGAAGTCAGGCTGCAAAGTCTCCAATAACGCTTTGCCTGTGATGCTGCCCTGTATCCCTAAAAACTTGGAACTGTCTTTGGCCATGGTGGCAATATTTTGCTTATAATCAGATAAAGTCATTAATTTATCATTTAGGACAAGTAGACCAGGAAAGCCCTTTTTCTGTAAGGCTTCAAGCTTGTTAAAAAATCTCTGAACTCCAATGTCCATGTTCTAAGATTTCTCCTCCAACTACAACATTAATCCTCTTTTAGTCAACACTCTTTTTACTTCAAGGATAGTCTCTGTTCTGTCTTCAACTTTCAATTCTTCAAGCTCTTCCTTGGTTTTTGAATTCAGAAACTTGATGATCTCGTTAGCTACCTAGGGAATTTCATCCAGTTCTCTTCTTATCCTATCAATGGCCTGCCTCCTCTTTAGCACCAGATCATGTTGTTCAAACATGATTTGCACCATGGGCCAAATCTCGTTTATGGAATTGGATATGTCTGTCCATATATTTTCCTTAGCCTCTGCTAATGTCTTTCCTACCACTTTTTGTTTCTAGAGCTATTGTATTTCCCGCTTAAGCTTCTCCGATGCTTGTCTCTCAACATTGTATCTTGTTTGGAAGGAAGACTTGAGTTCCTGAAGACTTTCAACCTCCATTTTCAGCCTATTGATCTATGTTCCTTGCAGAGTCATCTCCTCCATGGACTTTGCTAGCTCCACAGTCTTTTCCAATGCTGTCAATGGTGTTGCCGATGGAATTTTTGTTGTAGTGGTCATTGGCACATCTACTGTACTAACTTCTACAAGGGGGACTGCACTCAATGGAATAACTTCCATCGAGGTCGATTGGTCCTTCTCTTTCACTAACCTTTCCAATTCTGCCTCCATATCCTTTATCCATGCGTTCTGCTACATGATCAGCTTCAGCAATTCCTCTTTCTCATCTTTTGCCTCGGCTATTTCTTTAGCTTGTGAATCCTATGTTGGTGGCAATTTCAGTTGTTTTCTCAGAGATGCAATGTCAACATTATTTTTCTTTATCATCTCCTTTGTTGCCTTTACATTTGAAGGATCATACCCAATCTTGAGCACCAACTCCTCTAAGGATTTTATTATGTTATCCTTTGCAAAAGAGGATATCTTTTCCAACCTCAATTGGGTCTGAACATTGTTTAGAGATATCTATAACTTCGCTGCTGTAGGGGAAGCTTGTGCCAAGGTGGAGAAAACCATTTCTCTATTTTGTCTGTGCAAATCCATTTGATCAGCCGGATGAACTTGTTTGGTGTCAAAAACAATAGTTGACCTTTTGTAGTTAGTAATCTCTTTGGGTTGAGGCACTTGTGCCTGCAGAAATGCTAGATTCATTCTCCCTCTCTCTGTGTCAAAAGCTGACAACAGTCTGTGTTGTGTTGTGGAGGTTTGCTTCCAGAACTGAGCATAAGTGTTGTTGGTCGACCTCTCGTTCTTCTTTTTAATCATGTCATATTTTTCAAAATTGCTTAGGGGTACAGATCCTTGTCAAGTTTGGGTGGTCACATCTATACCTGTTTGCTTCTTTGAAGAAGGAGTGGACACCACCTAATGTTTTCCCTCAAACACTTTGGCAGAGTAAGGCTCTTCCTCACCAGACTTGTGAATAGCATGAGTGATTTTGGGTCTTTTGTTGTATACTTGAAAATCTTCTGCTGATACCTCAGTGATTGAAGGAGAGGTATCCTTTCTTGGCCTTTTTTCCTTTGGTATCTATGGAGTGGTGGTCTGTGAAAAAGAAACTGAAGGAGCTTCCTGTTGTTCAGTATCTACCAGAGTATTTTCCTCCCACTCTATCTTATTCACATACTTTTCAATTTCTGGTTTGAGGGTGTGAACATAAGGTGAAATTTTATTTTTGGTTCTCATCTCTGCAATGATCCCACTTGGATCATAATGCCAAATGAAACTGGTGTTGAATTTCATTTCCTTTAATATTTTATTTGCCTCTTCCCCAGCAGCTCGACTGTTGCAGATGAACGGTCCTATTTTCCCTTTAATCCTCATCTGTTGTTTTTTCTTCAGAGAAACAAAATGAATGTCATCTAAATTTATCATCTGATGAATATACTCCAGTGCAAATATTCGAACAGGCACATACTTGGGCAATTTGTACAGAGTTAGTTCACACCCATACACTCTGATGTCCGTGTGATTGTGGTATAGGAACCAGTCCCCAGTCTTTGCGAGATCCGAAAGGTGCAGAACTATTTGGATATCCTCGTTTATCCTTGGTTTCGGTCTACCATTGAGCATGCCCACCACTGGGTGATAAAACAACTCAATGAATTGTTTGAAATTGAACTCAGTGGAGTTTCTTCTAAGCAATGACATCCATAGAGTTACTACTTGTGGTTTTCCATCCTTTTCCATTTTCTACATGAGAAAGGGAAATTTGTCTACTTTATAGAACATAAACATGTAGGCTAGTATTGAAGAATACCGGAACATGCCTTCTGTAGGGAAATTTGCTAGTTTCTCATGCAGGTTCTTGGCCAAAACACCGTTGTAATCAAATTGGATGGCAACTTTCTCTTCAGCGGAGAAAATGGACAAGAAACCTAGGATAGGATCATCCACCCATTCATCTGAGAAGTAACTGAGCAAACAAAACAGTGTCAAGATAATCTGATTTCCTTTTTCAAAAAATATGGAGGAATGATAGGGAGGATTCTTTTTAGGGAATTGGGCATCTTGTGGGAGGAACAAATCGAAGATTTGTGCTCTCTGGGGAAAAGACTGGTTCTTTCTGATACATTTCTGTCAGAATTTTGATTGTGAGGGGAGAACGAGGTTCAGTTCTGGGTACTTGCATCATTTGATCGATGGCCTCGGGTGTAATAAGGAAAAAGGTATCTCCAAACGAAGATACTATGGCTCTCTGATCAGGGAGGTAGTGTGCTTAGCATTTGAGAGCAAATTCGGGAAAGTGACAGACTTGGGGAAAAAGATACAGAGGGAGAATTGACTTCCACAACCCAATTTCATCGCTCTGATCGATGAAGGTGTCTTTGAACCATGACTGTAGCTCAGTAAAGTTGAATTTGAACCTATTTTCTGATATTAAATAGTCTTTGTCTGCTAATGGGATCCGGTCGATATCGACAGGAGGTGGGAGAAAAGGATTCTCCTCCACATTTGACTTTTTACTTTTGGATGCCATTGATTTCCACCGGTACTTGCACACTGAGCACACGTTAGTAGGTGAAAGCTAAGGCTGCATGAGATGTTGCAGAGGTGAAAGAGAATGAGTCTTTGATAGGCATGGAGTGTGAGTGCGATGTGAATGACTGAAACGAGGTTGGGATTTAGTGAACGGGTGTCCCTTGGGTGAAACAAGGATAGGTCAAGTGAACAATGGGTATGTGGCCAGTAATAAATGGTTAACAGGTCCTTTAGAGCATGAGAGGGCAGGGTGAAAGACGTCTGACGTGTGTATCTGGTTGACATGCAGAATGGTGATTGGGGGATGAACGAAAATATATG